>VDFB02056351.1:31165486-31217443 GCA_007258455.2 Sequoia sempervirens
TAGACCAGATATTATGAATGTTGTATGTATTGTTGCCAGATTTTAGGCTGATCCAAAAGAATCACATGTGACTGTTGTCAAGAGAATCTTTAGATATTTGAAAGGAATAGTTGACTTTGGACTTTGGTATCCAAAGGATGATGATCTCACTTTGAGTGCATATACTGATGTAGATTGGGCCAAAGATGTGGATGATAGGAAATAAGTTGGTATCCTGATTGAGCAAGAAGCAAAATTCCATTTCTCTATCTACTACTGAAGCATAATATATTGTTGTTGCAAACAATTGTACACAAGTAAGATGGATGAAACAAATGTTGAAAGATATCAAGGTATATGAAGAGCCTGTTTCCATATACTATGAAAATTCAAGTGCAATAAATATTTCAAAGAATTTGGTACTACACTCTAAGACTAAACATATATCAATCAAGTTTCACTTCTTAAGGGAGAAATTGAATGAGAAAGAAGTCAGATTGGAGTATGTTCCTACCAAAGAATAGATTGCATACATCTTTACTAAACTGTTGTTGAAGGATATTTTTGAGTATCTTAGAGGAATGCTAGGGGTAATTACCCCTCCTGATAACCACTAAGAGATGCATTTACTTGCATCAATCCATGAGCTACATTGCTATATTCTGATCCAGATTGATGTTCCTATGGCTACTACTCAGGTGGAGTAGTCAGATGTGTAGATATGTGGTTTAGAGAATGTATATGGAAAGTTCATGGTTACCTTTTCCATTGATTTCAAAGGGGGAGAAGTGCAATGTGAAAATTCTTTTTAAGGGTCGAAGAGAAATTGAGGAGAAGAGTCAGAACCAAAGGGAAAGCAAGTGTGTTGGGTTGATGGTATTTTTCACATCATGTGTTGCCATAAATTCCAAAGGGGGAGATTTTTGGATGATGTGGATGTGTTGTTGATATGTGGTTATCATTGATGTCAACACTATTATCATTTGGTGTATTAGAGGTTGTATATGTCAAGGATATTGAGAAAATTGTAAGAGAAAGTGTTTTAGGTTCCCAATGGAATTGTGCAAGTCATCAAGGTGTCTTGTTCTTTACATTGAAGTTCAACTGCTATGTATTAAAGGGTTTTTTGTTGAGTGTATCTAAATCATCTATCAAAAGTTTCAGAGGTCCACATATAGATTTGGTCATGTTGTGGTCTGACAGTGTTTCTGTGGTCTCTGTTAGTGTTCCTGAGTGAAGTTTGTGTAATTCTAGAATTTTCAGTTACTGTGGATGTTTCTCTATTGCTTCTTGGTGCTCTTGGATGTTTCTATATCGTGCTCTATCTTTGTGGTATGTCCACATTGATCAATGTTCTTGTGGTTGGAAATTTTTCCTGCATATGTTTAGTTTTTCTTGTTCTTGGTAGACATGTTGGTGATAGCATGTTGTGGATCTTCGGGGAGGAATTAATTGAAGTCCATTTGTGTTGGAGTTGTGAATTTGGGTCCCCACTATGTTGTGGCTGACCTTGGTGGATTCCCATTGAAAATTTATTTGGAAATTTGGGCTGACATTGAAAATATGTTTTATTTTCCTGGCCGACTAAATTTGTTGATGAAATCTCATGTAGTGGATATATAAGAGCAATTGTTTCATTGGTGTAGGGTGTGGAAAAGGTGCTTCATGTGCTGGGTGTGCTCTTATGTGTGTATGTGTGAATTTCATTCAATTGCAGAGCAGAGTGTGAAGAAGATCGAGCGAATTATGAAGTAGTTTGTGAAGGAGTTTTCTGTGCTTTGTTGGAATTGTAATCAGGCTTGTGCAGAAGCTATTTTCTTAGTTCATACCCTCCAAATTTTAATCCAATTATGTATTGTTGGGTAGTGACACCCTTCTGTAATTGAGTTGTGAGCTCTAGGTAGTGTTCCTAAATGCATGTGCATTCCCCTTTATTGATTTCATTATACTTTTAACAAGGTATAATCTTATTGACTAACATCCACCATGGTTTTTCCCCTAATAGGCTTTCCACATAAAAAATCTTGATGTTATTTATCTCTCTAATGTGCTACTTGTTTATGGTAAATAGCTTATTCATCAGATCTAAGATAAAGTTAAGTAAAGTTTGAAAATTTTATCATTCTGTGACAACTAATTCACCCCTCCTCTTAGTTGTTTGTCCTTGTTTTTCCAACACTTTTGTGGTGGGATTGTCTGAAATTAGAGAGAAGGAAGCAAGGTAAATTGAAGATTGTGACATGGGACAAGATGGTAGCCAAGCTAAAAGGTAAATTTCTCCCTTCTGATTATTCTATTCAGATGTTTAAGAAGTTACAAAGTTTAAGGAGAAATCAAATGGATTTAAAAGCATACGCTAAATTTTTTTATAAATTAAGTATGAGATCTAACCATAATGAGAATGAGGATGAGAAGATAGCTAGGTACTTGGGTGGTTTGAGATTGAACATATAGGATGAATTGGATTTGACAAATCCAAGGAGTGTAGAAGAATGTTATCAAATGGCACTAAAGGATGAGGAAAAGGTAAAAAGAAGGCAAGAGAAAACAATTAGAGGAAGAAGCATCACAACAAGAGGAGGAGGATCTTTCACTACTCCAAGACAAGCAAGTGAGATCCAAGAGGATGCACCTAAAAGAGAAGAGAAAGTTGAAGATTCTAGAGGTGGTTTTAGAGGCACAAGGGGTAGATTTGGTGGTGGAAGAAATTCAAACATCTTTGCTAGATAGTGCTTCAATTGCAATGAGTTTGGTCATCCTTCTTACAAATGCCCTAAGAAATTTGGTTCAACATCAAGTGGTGGAGAAAGGAAGAATGAAAGAAGAGCACAAATCATCCAAGAGGATGAGGCTAAAATTTCAAATTCCAATAGTTATCCTCCTAAAGTTGGTGAAAGTTTGATGATGAAGAGACAACTCCTAAAGACATCCAAGGAGAAGGAGCTGATACAGAGAAGAGCATTGTTTAGGACATCTTGCAAGTGCAAAAACAAGGTATGTAAGGTGATAGTAGATTCAAGATGAACTGATAACATGGTATTTAGTGAAATGGTGGAAAATTTGAAATTGGAAAGAGTACCTAGGGAAAATCCTTACAAAGTGTCTTGGGTAAGTGATAATCATTCCATTGTGGTGAGTGAACAAGGTTCAATTGAGTCCCAAACTGGTAGGTATAGAGATAAGGTTGCTTGTGATACTTTTCCTATGAGTTATTTCCATGTGTTACTTGGAAGGCCCTGGTAGTTTGACATGTCAGCAATCTATGATGAGACACAAAAAAATTATACAATTGAAAAGGATGGGAGACCATTCATTTTAACTCCATTGGTTGAAGGAGAAAAAGATCAAGGTGGGATCATCATGATTGGGAGAAAAGAGTTTGTGAGTATTGAGGAACGTAAGAGTATGAGTTTGGTAGCCATTACAAGGTTTGATACTGTTGGGATAGTAGATAGGAAGAATGAAGACAATAAGCAATCAGTTGTGAAGAAGAATGCTTCCAGGTGGAAGAGAAAAGATGGAATTGTGTCTTGGTCTAATACAGTGCAGTGCAAAGATGAAAAGCCTCTAGAAAGGCAGGAAAAGAGTGATGGAATCATATTTGGGACAGTTATGTGCCTTGTGATAATGAAGGAACTGAAGAGGTAGTCAAGTGATTTTGGAACATAGGTTTGTAAGGTTGATGAGACAGTGGAAAAGATGGTTGTAGGTTTGATAGAGGTACCTAAGAGTGATGGTACAAAAAATTGCAAGTTTGATATAGAAAAGAATGAAGTTAAAAAGAGCATTGGATAGGGATCTAAGCATTAAACCAAGATGGAAGTGATGACGGTTGATAAGAGATTGGGTGCAGATGTGAAAGATGGCATAACATTAGGGTTTGGTGGTGTAAAAGTTGAAGAACACCCAATAGGGTAGTGTGTACACTTGGAGCATGATTTAGGTGAAGATAAGGACAAGCATGTCAAGCATAGTGAAGAACAAAGGCAAGGTGAACTTGTTGGAAGAATTCAAGTTTATCAAAGGTAAGAGGTGATCAGAGATAAACAAGTTGCTATGTCATTTCCAAGAGACTTGGAAGAATTCCAAGCTAGGGTGTATGGTGCAGGGGTACCATTGAAGAATTTTTATCAATCAAGGTTGTTGAAGAGTAGGCTTTATGATTTTGGAATCAATATGCATAAAAAAAGGTCATGGAGACCATTTATTATTTTATTGAGTCATGTTTGAGTCTATTAGGTGATTAGGAGGTTTAATTTGCATAATATTGCTAAATGTTGAAAAGTTGTCATTTATGTAAACTTGCAAATGTTGCAAAAGGCATATTTTTGGAAATTCAATAGTCATGAATTTTAAAAGACAGTTTTAGGAATTATGTTAGTTAACTTAGGAGGGAAAAAATATTTATATGGTGGAAAGCATTGATGTAAAGGTTGGCTTGAAGAATTGGAAGGAAGAAAATCAATAAAATCTCCGCTTTTTCTAATAATTCTATGTTTTCTCTTCTTTACCAGCCAGTGTATGGCCTGTATAGTTGATTTTTGTTCTAAAAGATTTCAAAACCTATTTGATATGTGTTATATATAATCAAGAGATAGTTTGATAGGATTCTACTATAGTTTGTTGTTTTTGTAATCATTTTTTTTAGAACGGTTGTGAATACCTTGTTTTAAGGGTTTTGGTGATTCAAATATGAAAGTTACCCCATTCCACCTACTATGAATATTGTACCTTAGTGGAATGGTTGGAAAAATTTATATTTATATGTGTTCATGTTGTTTTTGGTGTAGGGTAGGTCAAATGATGTGTTGGACATGAAGCCCTAGATGGGAAAATTGAGTTTTCCAAGTGAAATTGTGTAGTTTAGGTATGTTAAAGCATGAATTTGGTTGGGGCAGAATTATTTCTTGATTGAGTGAGTATTTTCAGAGGTAATTGAAGTTTTTTGAGGTGGTGGAAAGTTTAGGTAAGGCTTGGAAATGTGTTTTTCAATAAAACCTGGGTTATTGGCTAAGAAAGAGGGTTTTGGGTTTAGGCACTTTGGAGAGTGAGTTTCTAGAAATTGGTTGTGAAATATTTTATTTGGACACCTATAGATTGCTTCTCAAATGAGTTTAGAATTTTAGAAGAAATTCTGAGACATGTTTCTTTGTAAAACAAACCTAATTCGAGGTCTAGGTTTGCGTAGTTGGCCTGATTTTGTGAGATTGTTCCAAAGTAACTAGTTGAGAGGTTGTGGTATGTTGTTGAGGGCCCTGATGGGTTTTTTAATTGGTGTTGGTCCTAGTCTTAGGGGACCTCTTTAAAAAGTTGCGCCTGATTACCCAAATTGCAGTGCTATAAGGAATTGTGTAGTTTTGGAGAGACAAAGAGAATTTGAGGACTTGAGACTTGAAGGTTGTTATTTTCTGTGTGAGATTGTGTTGAGTGGTGTTGTGGACCTCCCTTGATTGTCATAAATTTGTCATAGGATCTTGATCTTTGGGGCTTGGCCACCCTCTTGATTATTGTCATCCTATCTTACTAGCATTTGTACATTTGAACCCCTCTTGATTGCATGGTTGGCTACTTTAGTGTGAGGTTGAAGCAAGTTCATCGTCTCACTAAAGTGGGGAATAAATGTAGTGTAGGAAAATTCATACCTTTTCATTTTCAAACTTGTTTGGGCCCACCTTGCTTTGTTTATCCTTATTTCTTAATTGGTCCTATTTTGCATCCACAAGCCTAATAAATTATATCTTTTTATGGCTAATCCTAACAAACATCAAAGGGTAATGATAATTTAATGATTCTAGTTGTGTGTCCCTAATTTTTGGGTTAGGACTAAGATGCCACTTAGGGCATCTTTTTCCTCCAAAGGTCTTGGGACCCTCTTTTCAAAGACACCTTAAATGGGCCCATTTTTGAGTTTGTGCCCCAAGTTTCATGCCTCAAGACTAAGACACTACCTAGGGAATCTTAGTCCTCCTTAAGTTATTTTCAGGATTTAATTTCAAATCTTGGCGGGATTTAGCCTCCTTTAATTAATGAATTCATATGTCGGCTTGTTGTGGTGTAATTTTGGGATATTAAGCATGGATAAGTATAAATACAAGGTTCTTTCATTCATTTTGATATAATACTTTTCTGAGAGCATTCTTAATATCATAATTGAGTTCACAAGAGCATTCAAGAGAAATTCATTAAGCATTTGGATCCATCATCAAGATTCAAGTATCATATCAAGGTTATTCTTGCATCATGTGCATTTTTGAGCTAACATTTGTGATGTAGGGTTTTGATTCAAGCAAGCTATTCAATTCAAGATCTATCAAGCATTCAAGCATTTGAAGATATATATTGAAGTTAGCCACTTCATACAAGTTTGTAGATTTCATAACAAGGGTTTGGTGAATTGTAACATAAAACTTTGTTCATTCATCATTTCCCTTCATTATTCTATTTCATTCCAAGGAAAACCCCCATTTACTAACAATCAACAAGTTTTTCAGCTCTCAAGCATGTTTGTGTTTGTAGATTCGGGTTAAAGACTTGAAGATAGTTTGAAGTGCAAAGTTGCAAAGTTGTAAGGTTGTATTGTAAAGTTGTCATCTTCACAAAAAACTGACCTATAGGCCAAATTTGGAAGTTTCAGGACCTGAGATATGAGACGAAGTGCAGATATTGAGCCATAGGATCACATTCAGAGATTTTAAAATTCAAGATGGGACTAAGTCGACATCAAGGGAATCTTAGTCCTCCAAGTGGAATTTTGTAGAGATTCCTTCGGATTCTGTTCCAACATCCAAAGATTCAACATTTTCCCCAAGAAATAGTAGCTGGACTAAGACAATAGTAAGGGTGTCTTAGTCCTCCCTAGCATATTTTCATAGTATTTTTGTATTTCTAGAATCCTTATCACATTTCTAGACTTCCTCGGTACACACATTATAACTTTCTTTTGTTTAATTTCATTATTTGCACTCATCATTTAGCTTGCATTACTAGGTTTTATGAGTTGAATGTTAAGTTGTATTTTCCAAGCTTTTGCTTAGTGGTGAACCCATCAAAGCTTAAAGAACCCCCTCTTAGGTCTTCCTTGTTGATAATTGACTCACCTTTGGGGTTGATAGCCAATCTAATTTGGGACCCTAGGACATATTTGAATGAAAATTGGGGAAGTGTGGTGTTCTATGACCTAGGCCATAAAGCATTCCCATTTTCCCTATTATTCAGCTATAAACTATGATCCAGTCACAATGAGTATTAGGATATTTGATGGAATAGAAATGGTGAAAGTCATAGGGGATGAAATTGTTGAAGTCTTCAAGCTCACTAAATGGAGTGAGGATATGGTGCCAATTGATGAAAAGGCACTAAGGGAAAATTATGAACGGGTCAGACATACCATTAAGATTTCAATGTTGCAAAATTATTTGGCATCTGTTGATAGTCGATGGATCATCTTGGGCTCTTTAGATAAGGATCCCTTTCCCATGAATTAATTTTTCTCTTACTTCTAGATAACTTTCTATTCTTTGTGTCAAATTATTAGTTATGAAACTGTTACAGGCATGCCCATGCCCTAGATGTACATGGAAGGACACATTTAACATCCTACATGTTGTACACTATATGATTATGGATGGTACGTGGCAGAAAGGATTCATGAGGGCCTAGAAAAGTTGAAGAAGGATAAATTTTGGGTTAGGTTCTATTGGCACTCATTATTCATGCACATGTTTTTGTACAAAGGAGCCCCATATTTTGGTCAGGACATGAAAGTAGAAAAGAAGGAAGGTAACTTGGATTTGCTTGTCCAATGCTAGACTACAGTCCTTGGTAAAGATTACAAATTTTTTGACTATGTCATGTTTGAGAACTTGTTTATCTCCAAGTTGAGGAGAGTATTGATTGTGAACATCCCAAGGATTCCTATAGCCTTGCATGATTTTTTGAGGCCTAAGGAAAGAAGACCAGATTTAGGTATTGATCATAATTGGGGAGAAATTATCCCTTATCCTACTTATACAATTTTGAGGGTATATGCAATAATTGTCTCACCCCATATGTTACTAAAGGACGTATTGAAAAGTATTGGTTTTCTAGAGGTGATGTGGAAACTTGGAAATGTTGAAAATAATCACTTGAAGGATCAAGGAAAGGGAACTTTCTTCCCTTCATATACATTTTTTTTATCTTGTTACGATCAAAGGAGGATGGGATAAGATCAATGATATCCTCAAGCCGCTAGGAATGAAAAGAGAAAGAGCAAGGAACCATGATCCCGAGGGATTCATGGCATGGTTGAAAGTGAAGATTAGAAGCTCAAATTTTATTCAAAAATTCTTTTTCCTGGAGGATCTATTAAGAAATATCTTTGATTTTCAAAAGCAGGATGATAGGAAAATGAAGTGGGTTGCCTAAAAAAAATTGCAAAATGAAATAAGAGAAAAGGATGCACAATTTACTAATCTGGAGGAAATTTCAAATGAGATGCATATAATTGAATATATGTTTCACAATTTTGAGACTGTAGTTGGGCACCTAAAAGGTGAGAGATTAATTCAAGAAAAGGGGAAGGATATTGTAGTAGAAGAACAAGGTGAGGGGGAAGCCCCTTTGATGGAAGAAAGTTCGGCCTATAAACCCCCTAAGGAAAATAAAGTAATTGTTTTTAGAAGAAAGAAGAGCAGGGAAAAGGAAAAGGAACAACCAATTCAAACCTCTTCTCAACAAGAGGAGCAAAGAGTGCCTTTTCCAGTGCAATAAGTTCCACCATGATCTCTTCCCAAATCAATTGCTCCTAAATTTTTTGATATTTATTCTCCACCTAGACAAGCATCACCACCCAAGCAACCACCCCAAAATAAATAGAAGGTTGAATCCAATGGCTTGGTGGATTATGAAGAGGATTCAAATGATGAAATCTTGGCAACAAAAGAAGAAATGCAACAAGGAATGCCTTCTCCACCCAGGGAGATAGTGCCACTATAGCTTAGTTTAATATTGAGAAAGGCTAACCATATTGGTATAAATAGCTAGGATGATGTTAGGGAGGAGGAATGTACAAAATTTGTGTCCATGATGATTCTTTTATAAAGTCTAAGGCCTTCATGGAATTTTCTTAGAGGGCCAAGAAAGATGATTTTTTCAATAAAATTGCAAAGGAGATGAGCTTGCATCTTGAATTTCCTAATGCAATCATCTAGGCTAGAGTAATAAAATAAATGAAAGAGAATTTTCAAGAAATCACTGCATAAGAAGGCAAAGAATTGGTAAGGTGAAGTGGTATTCTTTTGTTTCCTAAGTGGGATTTATCTTCTTTAATTGATTTTGATACAGTTAAGAGGTATGATAGACCTCTATATAACTCTGAGGAGGAAGCTACCATTGCACTGCAAGGATTTGCATCCGATGAGCAGTGGGATACATTTTCCATCTAGGCCCTAGCCCCCAACACCAAAAATCCAAACATTGCAAAACTTACTACTGATTATAAAGGGGCTTAATAATAAAGAGAGTGTTTGACACTTCAGCTATTGAGGCTGCCACAATGTTAGTTATTATTTCCTAGTTCACAAAAGAAACAGTGGAGTCAGTAATAGCTGAGAAAGAGCAATTCAGGAAAAAGTATAATTGATTGATTGATTATGGAAAAAGGGAAATAACTAACAATGCAATTGCAAACTAAATTGCCCTTATTGAAAGAGAAAATTCAGAACTTGTAACTTGGTGATCCAATGTAGACAAATACCGCTTCCCCTTCTACATCACAGGAGCCAACAACTACTACCCCTACACCTTCTACAAGTTCTTCAAGGGTGATTGTTCCTTACAATATGGTAAATTTTCCCATTTTGGTAGAGGGACCAAGTACGTCAAGTGTACCACAAGTAGAAGAAACTAGTAGAGAGGAATTGCTTCAAAAGCTAAAACAATATCAAGAAAAGATTAGTCAACATGATAAGGATATTTTTTATAGCAACTTGAAAATTGTAATTGTAGTTTCAGAAAATTTGAACAAAGGAGTTGACAAAAGACTAATTAGCATTCATGCTAATTACTCCTCCATGGTGGATGTGTTGGACTCAAGGAACACTAAGAGGGGGGGTGAATCAATGTTCCATAAATTTAAACTTTAAATCTAGATCCTAAGCCATTAACAATACATAAACATAAATAAAGATGCAAACACATGAACAAGATAATCAAATCATCATAACACCAATATTTTTACATGGAAATCTTGCTAGGGGAAAAAACATGGTGGAGATTAATCCACAATTTATATACTCTGTTAAAAGTATGAAGAAAAGAGAATGCACATGCATTTCGACACACTGCCTAGAGCCCACTGCTCAAAACAAGGAAGGCTCACTACCTTACAAAATGTTAGAGATTGCAACAAAATTTTGAACTGAGAAGATAGAATATCCAAATTCCTAGATTCAGTTCCAATGAAGCTTGGTAAAATGATCTTCAACCCTTCTGTCTGACTATGTATTTCTACTCTACTCTTCTCTATTTTTCTACCCTTCTAAAACTGTGCATAGATCGCTTCAATCACCCTTCTAATACTCACACACACATCTACTCTACTTTACACACACATTCACACAATTACACACCTTTTCTCATCACCAAAATGAATTACCAAACTCATATAAATACCCGCTATCAAGAATTCAAACACTATATGTTGGCTTCACACAAAATATAATATTCTCTACATGTCAGCTTCAAATCATAAATAATTTTTGATGTGTGCCCACACACATCAGCCAAACCATAGATAGGACCAAAAAAAAAATTCTCAAACATAGAAATGATTAAACAATCATCCCTTATACATCTGCAACATGCTTCATTGATTAGGTCGGCCATAATGAACAAATAGACAAAAAATCATTCTGTTGGATCTCTTTACTCATACAAAGATTAATGCAACATCACAAAACTTACCAATAAGGTACCATACATGCTTAACAACTTGTCCTAGGGATCCAAAACATAAGATGATGATCTGATGAATCATACAGATTGACATACTAATCAAATACCATGTTCATCATGCTCTTTGTCGGTAATACACTGTATTTGACTTTAGCTATTGGTATGACTAGGTTCGGATCTGCAGACCACAATAGTGACTTCAGTTGCCATAAATGACAACACTAGAAGCCATACCAATAATCTCCTTGAGCCATATGCCAACAATCTCCCCCTTTGGCATTGATGGCAACACTTAGTGAAAAATGACTAAGTGTCAAAACTAGAGGTACACTGCCAAACTCCAAAATTTCAAAACACAACAAAACAATGCTCCCCCTTAGGATGTCAAGGAATTTTTCACTGCATTCTCTCCCCCTTTGACATCAATGACAAAAATTTACTACTTTTTCTCCCCTTTTTCTAGTATTCTAACTATACTTCTTCCTTTTTATTTGCTAAAACAAAATTTTACTGCTCTCTCTCTCTCCCTTTGCTAAATAGAAATGTGATCAAAATTTGGAAAACTATGGCTGCTACACAAATCAGAAAATTATTTTATACTTATTTTTCATCTTCGGAAGGAATTTCTTCCAAGCATCTACAACAATCCCAATATTTTTTATCAAACTATTATTTTCTAATGTCTGGTTAATGATCTAAATGAGGGATTCCAGAATTGTAATTGCTTCTTCCAACTTATCTCCTTTCCTCGAGACTTCAATCAAATACTCCAATCTGCATTTAGTTTGATCCTTTACTTTCCAGAAGGTGTCTATAAGAGTGTTTCTAGCAAAGTGAATCTTTCTGTGCTCAACTTGCAACTCATGAATTCTATTCTTTACTGCTCCATCTTGGTCTTGAACCATATTGTAGTCTTGACCAATTTTATTCAATTCACTTTCAATTCTCTCTAGCTTGACTTTTTGTTTTCCAACAACATGAGGCTAATGTAGACAATAATTGTAGATGTCATTAGCTAAATTGATGCACTATCTCAACACATTCATTTTATTTTTCATTTTTGTAAGGGATAGCCTGCATTGTTCCTTCAAGTGTAGGATTATTTCCTACTCTTTCTTATCCCGAGAGTCAGAGGCCACAACTTCCTTAATACACTCAATCAACTCTTCAGGGAATACATTTTGCAAAATTTCTAATTCAATGTTATTCTGCACAAAGTATCTACCCAGAGTACTCTCAATCAGATCCTGTTCATATGAGGGTTGATCTAAACACATGTCAACAATATTTTGCATTCCATCTTTCTCCTGAACTATTTGTAGTATCTTTGTTTTGAATAAAGTGCCTTCTTCTTCATTTCCTTCAGCCATTGTTTCATCTGGTTCAAATGATTTTGGTTCATCTCTTGGGGTGCATTCATCAGGGTCTTCATCAAGTATGTACACAATTATCCGTTCTTTGCATTTTCCTTCAATTTTAGGAGAATTGAGTACTAGAGGAGTATCATCAGTAAAATCTATTACTCTTTTTGGCTTCCTCTCTGTCTTATTGAAAGATGATCCAACTTCAGTTGTTTTTATCAAAAGAGAAATACTAACTACTCCAAATTTTCCTAACAACTCTCTAAAGAAATTTATATAAACTTTCTCACAATTTTCTAAAGTATTGAAATGCTTAAAGATTTTCTTATAGATTGGTTCACTCACCTTCCATACAACATTATCATTTTGTAGAAAGCGATTTAGAAAATACATCATGATACATATGATCAAAGTGATAAACCTAAAAGGATAATCTATATCCATTTTCAATTGCATGTTCTCCATCAATTGATCTTTCAACAAACTACACAAGTCAAAGTCTTGGTCCTCCATTATCATCTTATGCAAAATGTAAATTGCACCTACAAAGGTTGATCCTTCCCTATTTGTGAAGAATATTTTGTATGAAATTCCATATGTAATGTACCTTATCAATGGATCTTTGATCGTCAAAATTACCATAGCCCTTTGATCTTCTGTTACATCGGTTAGGGTTTCGAATTCCTTATTTCAAATCAACTTCTTCTTCAGAATAACTCCAACATTGCATAACCCAGTTAAATTTCTAATCACTTCCTTCAAGATAAGATAGGGTTTGTCCAAATTTAGAGTATCTTCATTCAATCTGCTCAAGATGAACCTAACCACTTCCACATTGTCAAAATAAGGTAATTAGTTCCAAATGTCCAAACTCCTATGTTTTGCTCCTTCAAGCCACTTCAATTCATTGGTAGGAAATATATCTCTTACATCCCTGATCTTCCTGCTATTGTATTAATCCAAACTCACAATTCCCTTGATTAGCTTCATTTTTCGTACCGAACAAGGTTTTTCTAATAAGCACAAATTTAGAAATTCTACAAGCGAATGGAATACCTGATGAATTCACTGCCGAATCAACTTGACTCCTTCAAAATTTTGCTCTAGAAGCTCTTTCACTATTCTTTTTCAATGCAAAGTGACAACTAAGGGTTCCAAATATCCTTTTATAGCTTTGCACACCTAACTTTTTTCCGCAATAAATGCTCTACCCTAGGAGTTTCAGTTACACTGCTCTCTTAAACAGTAAGAGAAGAATCCATCTGCGAGCTTTCAAGATCTCAACTTATAGAACAAGTGATCATGGATACATTTTTTGGCTGATGGCACAACTACTTACAACTTCTTGTACTTCAGTGCCAACTACTAACAGGAGGGCAAAGGATTTTACTTGAAAGACTTCCCCTAGGCCAATGGCCTGAGATCAAATTTTGGAGGAATTACCAGAGGGATTACTAGAGGCAGCTTCCAGTATGGGCTTATCAGATTCACTCTTCTTTATCCATGTTTTCTTCATCTGATCTCTTATTTCTTCCACAATCACTTTTCCTTTTCCTTTGTCATTTTTATATGAATGTCTTTCTTAATATATTAGACCTCTTCTATCCATGTTCATGTTCCTGTAGAATCTTGCAATGTGACCAAATCTATTGCAATTGTAACACACCATATTTATTTTTCTAGGCCATTCATTCCATTGATTTCCCCTTGATTTGCACTGGTTAGAAACATGTCCAAATCTTCCAAAGGTGTAGCATTTTACACTCCTTATATTGACAACCATACTTCTACATTCAATTGACTTATGACCAAACTTATTACAACTAAAACACTAACCAAGAAATGATGCACTGCTTGAATTTACTTTTCTTCTACATTGAGAAGCCATATGACCAAATTTACTACAAGAAAAGAAGTAACCATTAAAATTTTGAGCATTGGGTTGCCTTACTTAATACCTTCTTCCTTTGTTCATTTGATTTCTTTGTCTGGGATCTTTGTGTTCAGATTCATAACTTTCCTCCTTCTCATATCCAAGACCTCACTTATCATTTGCATTATTATGTCCTTTAGTCATCTCATCAAGCTTAGCAAAACTGATCCTAAACTTATCCTTGTATTCATTTGCAGTAGAGAGTTCATCTCTAAGAATAACTATCTATCTTACAAGCTCTTGTTCATTACTTTTGGATTGTTGTAGTACAATCTCCAGTTGAATGAATCCATTATTAACTCTACTGCATTCTTCAAAATTTTCATTCAAGGACTGAGCCAAATTCTCCTTATTCTTCTTTCTTTCTTCAATCTCCTTGGTTAGCTTCATCACCACAGATTCCATCTCAAGCTTTAGAGTAGCATTGTCCTTAGCAAGCTTTTCACATTCTTTAGTTATTTCTTTTAGGGTTTGATTTAGGTGAGCATCTTCCAAAATTTCATTTTATTTTTGTTTCAGTTAATCGTAGAGCTTCTTCCTCTTTTCTCTTGACTCATTGATTTTATCCTTCAATGATTGAATGAATTCTTTAGCATCCACAAGATTTTCTTTTAACTCCAAGACTTCTACTTGTTAGTGTAATTACTATTTAATTACACTTGCATAACTTTACTAAGGTAATATTTTAATTCCTAGGTTAATTATTCTCATCCTTATCTTGTTGAGCTATCTTGTTGCTCAAGATAAGATTAGGGTTATGCATACTTTGCTTTTATAAAGAAAATCATTCTCATGTAATTATGAATTCCTGAATAATATTATTTTACACATCTTTTTGCAATAGCTTTTCTTTTTCTGATTTTCTCTTTTGTGGAAGGTTTTTTGTTTTGCATGTCTGATCTTGGTTTCTAACATGGTACCAGAGCCTTGATTTGCAACCCCTTAGATTTTTGAGAAAACCATTGTAGAGTCATTCAGGATTCCTCGAGGGTTTCATAACTTGAGGTTGTCTCTCTATTTGGGTGCTCTTGCATGGTCACTTTTAGCACACGTTGGAGGAAATCTAAGCTCATTTTCAAGTCCAAGGCTATCAAAAAAGTCAAGATCGACTTTTGTTTCACCTAAATCCAACATTTTTTGCTAGAGTTATGAGGGTTTGAAGATTTTCCAGATCTGGAAGTTGTGAAGCTTCTGGTGCATTTTTAGGAAGATCAGACCTCGCCATCAGATCTAGAGTGTCCAAGAGATGAAAAATGACATATAACTCACCTATATTAGGCGTCAATTGTTCGTGAGGAAAATTTTTTTTTACCTAGCAGGTTGTACGACCCACCAGGTATAGGGTACGATATAGTTGCAGAGAAAAAAAATATATATACATTTTTTATATGGTCTACAATGTTATTCTATTGGGCTTTATTAAAAAATTTTTTTTATCAAAATCTTGGGCGATTAAATTTTTTGTGGGGATTGGCTTTTTTGTTTTGTGCGGAGGTTTTGATTTTTGCAGGAGTCATACGGTCGTACCCTACCTTGTCAAATCTGCTGGCCTCCATCCATTCTCTGGCTTCTCCACCTCCGCCGACCAGATTCTTTGCATCGTCGGCCTTTTTTCCCCACCACCGACCACCGCTGCTAACTCCCACTGGCCATCTTCCTGCTCATTGGTTCTCCTGCCAACTCTCGTTGTTGCTCCCTGTGGTCGCCCTTTACCCGATCTCTGGTCCTATTGCCATCCCTGAGGGGGCTCCCTAGCTGGCGGCGCCATCCCTACCCAGCCCACCCACCGCCCACCTAGCAGTGGGGTTTTTTTTCAAAAAATTTAGCTCTTGGTCATATGGTGGACTAGGGGCCAAAGAAAAAGGAGCTGAAAATTTGTCCCTATTTAGCCTTCTTGTAACCTGATTTGCCCCCATATAGCCATTTTTTTCATTTCGTCATAACTTTTGATCCTGGAGGCAAAATTTTTGAAACGAGATATCGCTGGAAAGCTGGTGAGCCCAATTTTCTGATGGTGTAGTTTATTTTTAGATATTTTAATATTTGGTGGGATTTTTTACCTATTGAAGTCAGATGTTCATATTTTTCTTTAGAGGGCATATCTTTTGACTCGGTGACCCATTTTTCGCCATTCTTGTGGCATTGGAAATTTGGTTCAATACTCTACATAGATCTAAGGTCTATTTTTATTTTATATTTATGCAAATTATCATTCTCTCCTTTTACAATCATTGGGTTATTGTAATAAATGAACTGAGTAAAGTTCCATCAGGGGTTTTTCTTGTATAATAATTTGATTAGAGTGTGCATGCACTTTGATCTCCATCTTGTTTTGATGGAAAATTGTATGGGTTATATCTAGTTTCTTAGTTTCTTTTGGCCTCATCCTGTCTTAGCTTGACACATATCAGATTTATTGGTTCACACTTCAGATTGGGAGTTTATGGTTATTGATCTACATTGGCTCAGATCCTTCTCAGTTTGAGGGCCATGTTTTTATGGTTAATGTTCTAGAGTCTTTATGGTACTTGTTCCCATGGAATATTTTTAGTCTCAGTTTGGCATTGGCATCAAGATACATGGTTTCCAAATTCTGTCATCATCTCATCTACGGTTGCTTCACAGATTCCAGGGTTGTTCCAGTTTGTGAGTTTTTCAATGTTCTGTGGCATCGGGTCTGTTGTCGCATTATTATGATTCCACTTTGGTTTCTTGTAGAAAGAAGTATCTTTCCTTGCTTGTCAGATTTTGGTTCTAGTGTTACTCAATAGTGTTCTTCCAGTGATTCTTTGCCCCAGTCATCTCATTGTAGGGGGGTTTTGTCCCACTAGATTTTCCTTCTCTACCTCATTATTGCATTTTTACATGGGTACCTGATTAGGCCTTGTTGTTGGAACCCATTCATGATTTCTTGCATTCATCTTAGTTTTAGGTGCATGCTTTTTTATTCTCCCTAAGTTGCACTTATGGGGGCTGTTAGTGTAATTAATATTTAATTACACTTGCATAACTTTACTTAGGTAATATTTTAATTCCTAGGTTAATTATTCTCATCCTTATCTTGTCGAGCTATCTTGTTGCTCAAGATAAGATTAGGGTTATGCATACTTTGATTTTATAAAGAAAATCATTCTCATGTAATTATGAATTCCTGAATAATATTATTTTGCACATCTTTTTGCAATAGCTTTTCTTTTTTTGATTTTCTCTTTTGTGAAGGTTTTTTGGTTTGCATGTCTGATCTTGGTTTCTAACACTACTTTAGACTGATCAAGATCATCAAGTGCCACCATAAGTTGCTATTGAAGATCACCAGAGTCCATTGTACTTCAAGATCCACCTCAAACTATTAAGCTTCCAAAGAGGGACCTACTCTGATACCAATTTTTGGACTCAAGGAACACTGAGAAGGAGGTGAATCAGTGTTCCACAAATTAAAACTTTAAATCCATATCTTAAGCCATTAGGAAGGCTCACCGCCTTACAAAATGTTAGAGATTACAAAAAAAAAATGAACTAAGAAGATAGCATCTCCAAAATCCTGGATTCAATTCCAATGAAGCTTGGTAAAACAATTTTCAACCCTTCTGTCTGAGTCCTTTGTATTTCTGGTTTACTTTGCTATGCTCTTCTCTATTTTTCTGCCCTTTTGAAACTGTGCATAGATCGCTTCAATCACCCTTCTAATAATCACACACACATTTTCTCTGCTTTACACACACATTCACACACTTTCACACTTTTTCTCATCACCAAAATGAATTACCGAACTCGCATAAATACCTACTATCAAGAATTCAAACACTCTATTCCAGCTTCACACAAAATATAATATTCTCTACATGGCTTCAAATCATAAATATTTTTTGATGCATTCCCACAAACATCAACCAAACCATAGCTAGGACCCAAAACAAATTATGAAACATAGAAACAATTAAAATATCATCCCTTATACATCCACAACTTGCTTCATTGATTAGATCGGCCATAATGAACAAATAGATAGAAAATCATTCTGTCAGATCTCTTTACTCATACATAGATTAATGAAAAATCACAAAAATTACCAATAAGGTACCATACATGCTTAACAACCTATCCTAGGGATCCACAACACAAGATGATGATTTAGTGAAGCATACAAATTGACATACTAACTGGATACCCTGTTAATCATGTTCTCTGCTAGTAATACACTATACTTGACTTTAGCTTCTAGTATGACCAGGTTCGGATCTACAAACCACAATAGTGACTTTAGTTGCCATCAATGACAACACTAGAATCCATACCAATAATCTCCCCGAGCCATATGCCAACAAGATGCAATCAACAATTTTGATATTGAAAAACAAGTAGCCATCCCACTCATGGAAAAATGGATTCCTAGACTTCAAGACTTGTGGTTAATAGTAGTAGGATGCAAACATGATGTGCATAAGCATCAGAATATCCAACCTACCCTTAAAACTGTGAATGGAATTCAAGAATTCTAGGACAAGATTGAGCCTTTAGAGGATAAAATAAGGGAGTTGGTAAAGATCTTTCATGAAATAAATCATGGACTGTTTCCTAATATATTAAAGAATGGTGGTAATATCAAGTCTCTATAGGAATGGAAGAGAGAAGCTAATGAGGTAATCTCCAATCAAGTAGATGATAATTGTAAAGAAAATGAAATGAGCATGTTAAAGAAGAATATGGATATGCTTGCTTAGGTAGGAGTTTATTTGGAGGAATTTGATAAGGAGGTGAATCTAGTTGTGAGTAAATATGCTTCTTATAGTCAAAGGGATGACAATATCATCACATTTTACTAGCCCACAGAGGAAGATTTTTAGGCAGGGAAGGAAAAATACCTTGATTTCTTTGAGGATTAAGCTGCAACTGTGGAGTGGTGAACACAATTTTGGTTTTAAGTCAGCAAACATGGTGAATAATGGATGGGAGAAATAAAATGCATAGCTTGGAACCAGTAAAGAATTAGGCCTTTGATAAAGTGTGGATAGAATATTGTTTTCTCCCCAATTTGAATTTGATGACAAGGATGTAGACGTGGATGGTATTTTTGTCTCTTCTATCTTTCTACACTTTATGCTTTCCTTTCATTTATTCTTTAAGTGTGTGGACATAATTTTGGAGCATTGGGTATATGGCTACATCAACTTAAAGATGCATTTTGGAAGATAGGACATGATCTTCATCGACAAATAAAAATAGCTTTTGTCTCATGTAATATTTCCCTCCATCTAAAATTCAAATATAACTACAATAGGGAATACTTTGTATTGGTCCAATAGAAATTGGACATGTGTACTTTCTAGCCCAAATCTTGTTTGCTCCTTCATTTATATAAGAAGGAATTCAAGGCCAAAAGTATGGGTTCATTGCTTGTTAACTGATCATGGAGAGTTTTTGTAAAGAGAATACAAAGAGCATTTAGAGTTTTGTCTTAGGCTTCGAGTTTTCCAATATCCGTATTTAATTTTTGATAACAGTACTAGAAATCGAATAGAAAATGGTGAAAATTCAAGACCATTTCTCTCCTCTTGTGCCCGTTTCATGGATTATGAATAATATGATCAAGGATTATCTTATTTGTCTTCATTGATTTCTAATAGATGTGTAGTTTTTTTCTTCCTTTTAATTCAAAGAATTAATGAAAATACTTGGATGAAGTTATAGGTTCATGTATGTTGAGTACTAGGATATTAATAAGAAGTTATGTTCAAGAATACAATGAATGTGATGCTATAATGCAGTATTATCAAAGCTTAATGATGCTAAATTTTATTTTTGTTGTCAAATTGTATACGTGTTGAGATTGAATCCATTCCTAGGTTAAGGCACTGATCTAAGTTGTGTATTCATGTCACATCTTGGTGGTCGTTTAGTAACAAATCAATTTTATAAAAAAACTTCAAATGGATTACAATTATTGTTATTTTATGTTATGTTTCTCTAATATAATGCTCTAAATGTTGGGTGTTGTCAAGGAGAATTCAACTTCTTAATACATTCCATTTATTGAGCTATTATATGAGAATTTATTTTTTATTTGCAATGTACTCAATAATTAGGTGTAGAGGTCTTTAAGTACATTGTGGGATCACCCTCCCAGGTCCTGTAGAGCCCAAAGTGCACGGGGAAAGCATTGTTTCTTTCACTTGTTCATTGGACAATCCCTTTAGGATGCTAAGAATTGGAAATGGAAAAGTCCATATGTAGGCTTCCTTGAAGATCATCTTGGTTCTACAAAAACTACCAACAAATTGGTGACTCTATTGGGGACTAGATTTGTGAAAATATCCATGTCTTAGTATGCTTTGTCCAAGCATTGTGATTAGAGTCACATACATTCATAATGGAGTATAAAAAATTTTGCAAATATTTGTCAAATATTGTCAAAGATTTTTGAATTCTCCCACCATTTATTAGTTTGAAAGTCATTTGCATAAATCCTATCAAATCTTTGTGTATCCATGTAAATTCTCCACTTAGGGTGTTGAGGATTGGCATAGGAGTTATTTGTGTCTACAAATCTTTGTAATTATTTGAAGATTTACATAATTATCATCACTATTTTACAATTCCCAATCATTTTGGGTGGTGAATCTAAAATCCTTGCACTAGTCTACATTATTTGAAGAAGTTAAGAAAATATTGAAGAAGAAGAATTGCAGAAGAAAGATGAGGAAGACCATAGCTCACATGAAGAAACATCTGTAAGAGAAACTAGAAGGCGAGCTTCAAAAGACTCCCAAGTAGAAAGTTCAATTGGTACAAAAGGATGCAAATTCCACTCAATGCGTTCCACCCTCATGGGCCTCAAATGGTGAAAATACAAGTGAGTCTACTCCACATCCTATCCTTGAAATTCAAATTCCTTTAAGAAATTCTTGTAGTCACGAAATTCAAAAGAATTTGGTAGGGTTAGCTTATGAGGATGAAGAGGATTGTGAGAATAAGACTATTACCAGTATCCATAGATCTAGACCCAAATAGTCAAGAAGTAGAAGTACGAGTGATCTATAATTAGAGGTTTACAAAATAACTTGCAAATTAATCCTAATTATAGTAATTTCCCAATCTAATACAAAATTGCGCTATTATGCTTTTTAACCATTGAAATTACCGACTAAGTTCACTTAATCCTTTATAGAACTAAATGAAATTAACTAATTACTAAAATTTTGTAATTAGAACTTAAATGCCAAATTATAAAAATACTGAAAAAGAATTTAGAGAGAATGTAAGATAGGAGATAGAAGAATAATAAGACAGAAGATAGAAGAATCAGACACAAGTTGATAACAGAGTTCGTCCAATCAGGACTACGTCTCTGGGTCCGCTTCTCAATGTTGGACCACTTTTATTAATATCGCCAAGCACCTGAAGATGCCTTCTTACAATATTCAAGCTTCAAAAACCTGCACAAAATTCCTCACAATCTCTCTCACTTTTACAATTTTGGTGTATAACAACACCTTGCAATTCTTCCTCTCAAAAAGAATTCAACTCTCACAAAGAAATTATTTCTCCAAGTAGACTTGCTTATTTTCAAGCCAAAACTCTCCCCCTTTTATACAAATTTATTTGCTAATATGGGCTAAAACCATATTATTTGCAAATATACCCATATCTCCTATTACAAGAAAAAAAAATCAATAATATCTTCCTTTAATAATTTTTGGAAGGATAATATCCCCTCAAAATAATTCTCTTTCCATTTGAATGGTTACGAATGGATTTATTCTCTATTATTTAGGGAATATTTTATGTAAGGTTTTATTTGACCCCTTAATTTAGGAATACTATTCCTAATATTTCCATGTAAAGGAAAATATTCTAGGCCTCTAAAAATATGGGATAATTTAGGCCTCTAGGAAAAAGGGATTTAGCCTTATTCTAAGGATTTGAAAAAGCAATTAAATATTTTAGAGAAAATGGTGGGTGGTGATCCCACCATCCTCTCCTCCTTTTAAGTTTTACCCCTAAAGACAAGGGAGACTTCCCATATAAGGTGGGATACCCCCTATTCCTTAGGTGGCATCCCACTTTAATAGGTGGTGCCCACTTTATATATTTTTTCTTTAACAAATATGGTTTAATCCATATTTATGCCATGTCATATACTCTTTCCATGTCACCACTTGCCACAACACCATGCTGACATCATCATTTTGACTGGTCAACTCTTTTTGTCTGCAAACTTTGACCGGCTCTATTTTGCTCATACCGACTCTATTTTCAAAACCGAATATAGTTCCAGAATCAGCACAACAAGCTCTAAAACTTGGTGTCATTATTGTCTCATTTTGAAATGATCATTTTTTTCCTTTTTGAATGCCTAATTCGCCTATTTGACTGGACCTTTGACCGCACATAACTTTTGCATACGAACTCCTTTTGAGCACGTTCAAGTTGCGTCAGGACCATGTCAGTGAGCTCTGCGTGATGATGCTAGTTTCATGAGGTTATGAGATTGTCAAATTTTTAGGTTTTCCAGGATCCACCTGGATCTACGAGCCATCACCATAATGTTGCTACTACTAATGTTGCTTTTGCCAATGATATTCTCCCCCCCACATCTAATGGATATTCACCTTTTCCACCTAATTTTTTAACTAGAACTAATGATGATGCTCATAACTTAATAGATTTGGAAGAATATTTTGGTTCATAAATCACTCTCCCATATCTTGAAGAAGCTTTTGGAGATGCTAGTGCTCTTAGGAGAGAAGTTAAAATCTAGACTAAGATAAGGAGAAATAAGGATAAAGGAATGGAGGAGAAGATTAGGAATTACATGAATGAAAGAGAGAGTCTGATAAGACAACTGGATCGGATGAGACTTCTAAACCAAGCTAAACCTAAACCAATTACCACAAGCTTTGTTGTGTCTAAAATCCTTGACAAGAAGATTCAGCCTAACCCTACAAAAGAAACAAGTACTAATACCGAGACAAAATCCACAGTCACTAGTAATATTACCCCACACCTTGTTGAAAATGTGTTTATCCCACTACATGGCAAAGGAAAACAACCTATAAATAATTTTTCTATCAATTAAAAATATACATCTAAAAATCCCCCCTTACCTCCTAAACTAGACCCTGCTATGGATCAATTAAGAAAGGAAAATGAGGCTCTCAAAAAGGAATTAGAGAAGATGGAGATTCTAGCTACAAATGTCAAGATGAATAGAAATCTTGATTTCTTGAAAAATTCATGCTCAACAAAAGGTGTTGTAGCATCTTGTTCACAAGATCCCTCTTAGTACACATTGAATCCTACACCTTCAGTAGATGAGAAAACCTCTAGTCACATAGATAAATCCATCTAAAACTCCAATTCCATGAACACTAATGCAGACCTAGGAGGATTCACAAAACATCTCACAAACCTTCAATAATAATCCAAAACAATAATTATATGACACATGTTTTTAGTCATTCTATATCACATTGAAAACATAACTATGGCAGCCCACAATTTATTGCCATGAATGGTCATTAATAACTTCTACAAATAAAATAATTAATCCAATCCCTCTGGTGAGATTAAATAAAACATAGTTATATACGTTTCATCCAATTATTATGAAGATCCAATGGTTGAAATGAAAGTTATTATATTTTTCCCAAAACTACAAACCCTAGGTAGGGTTCAGACCTGCCCTCACAAAAATATTCATAACTCATTCAATTCTTAATGAATTTTGATGAGAGTTGAAGAAAATGAAAGTATATTCACATGGTAACAAAATAAAATTGGTTTTAGATCCAAAATATAGAATTTATATTCCGTACCATCACACTTTTCAGACTGTAAATTCTGCACAATATTGTTAGAATAGGCAGTCTCACCAAAATAGTCATATCTTCCACAAAACTTGATGAAATTCAATGAGACAAAAATAATTGAAAACTAGAAACAGAGATATTTCCATCCATATATGATAATTCATTATTTGATCCCATAAAAATCCGTACAAAACATAACTTCAGCCTGGTAACAATGTAAAAATCAGAAAATGCATACCAAACTTGAGGTTTCCATTTATTTAACTTCAAAAATGATGTCTCCAACCCCCAATACAAGTTTTGGAGGGTTTATTTATACATTTTCAACCCAAACCAACTATTTTTAACCACCTTTTGATTAGTGTGTTGACAAAACACCTTAATGACATTTCATCTACCTAATTTTGCACTTTTGACAATTTTTACAATATATGAGAAATGAACAACATCCTAGGACCTATAACACCACAAAGGTGGCCTCTTGGACCTTATTACAATATCAAAACATAAAAATGGAACAAATGAATCAATATGGCCTCATGGAGGCATGTGATCAAATAGGTGCTCTTGCACCAAACTCCCAAGGGCAAAAGAATTTAAGCCCCTTTGAATTATCTTCTTCCCAGTCTTCTAGTTACTTTGCACCTTTTGCTTTGTCTTTGCAACCGTCTTTGGTCCTTTCCTCATTTTCTTCTTCTTATGCCTTCTCCTATCAAGCATCCCTACAACTTGGAAGTCCCAAAACTCTATCATATCATCAAACACTTCACTTTGTCCTTCATAATCTGCACATACATAATCCAAAGAAAAATTAGAAACAAAATATAGAGACCTTGAGGTCTCCTCCTTGTCTTCTTGTACTTAAAATTCCTCTTCACCCATAACCAACTTATCTAATCTTGACACCAATTCACTTGCAACCTCAATTTTCTTGTTTTCTTCTACCTTGATGAGTTCTTCTTCCTCTTGTTTGACTTTTCCATCACCAACCTTACTATTCCATTCTTCTTCAATAGCTGCATATTGTGCCCATAAGTCTTCTTCTTCATCTTTGACTGAACTTTCTGCCCTCTTTTGTTTTATTTTCTTCTTCATATTCTTCTTTATAGGCCAGACCATCTTCCTTTTCAATGTCAAATGCCAACTTGTATATTGTTTCATCATTTGTTCCATCTTCATCATGGATTCTTGGAACTCTTCTTCAATTCTTTTCAATTCTCCCTTCAACTCAGCAATCTCTTTGTCCATCTTCTCTTGCCTTATCCTCTTCTTTCTTTCCATCTTTCTCAACTCTTTTTCCTCTCTTTCCTTCTTCCTTCGTGAATCCTTAGCCTGCAAATATCTTTCCAATCTTCTCAACAAATCCATCTCCACAAGAAAGTCTCTCCTTTCTTCCACTTCACTTTGCCACACCTAGGCAATTAGGTTTCTTCCTCAACCTGCACAACACACAACCACAAACACCAACACAAAACCAACAAACCTCACCAGCCCATATCTTTTCTAGGCTCTGATACCAATTTGATGCAAAGCTAGGAGGATTCAAAAAACATCTCACAAACCTTCAATAATAATCCAAAACAATAATTATATGACACATGTTCTTAGTCATTCTATATCACATTGAAAACATAACTATGGCAGCCCACAATTTATTGCCATGAACAATCATTAATAACTTCTACAAATAAAATAATTAATCCAATCCCTCTTGTGAGATTAAATAAAACATATTTATATACTTTTCATCCAATTCATATGAAGATCCAATGGTTGAAATGAAAGGTATTGTATTTTTCCCAAAACTGCAAACCCTAGGTAGGGTTCAAACCTGCCCTCACAAAAATATTCATAACTCATTCAATTCTTAATGAATTTTGATGAGAGTTGAAGAAAATGAAATTAGATTCACATGGTAACAAAATAAAAAAAAATTTAGATCCAAAATATAGAATTTATATTCCGTACCATCACACTTTTCAGACTGTAAATTCTGCACAATATTTTTAGAATAGGCAGTCTCACCAAAATAGTCATATCTTCCACAAAACTAGATGAAATTCAACGAGACAAAAATAATTGGAAACTAGAAACAGAGATATTTCCATCCATATATGATAATACATTATTTGATGGCATAAAAATCCGTACAAAACACAACTTCAGCCTGGTAACAATGTAAAAATCAGAAAATGCATACCAAACTTGAGGTTTCCATTTATTTAACTTCAAAAATGATGTCTCCAACCCCCAATTCGAGTTTTGGAGGGTTTATTTATACATTTTCAACCCAAACCAACTATTTTTAACCACCTTTTGATTAGTGTGTTGACAAAACACCTTAATGACATTTCATCTACCTAATTTTGCACTTTTGACAATTTTTACAATATATGAGAAATGAACAACATCCTAGGACCTATAACACCACAAAGGTGGCCTCTTGGACCTTATTACAATATAAAAACATCAAAATGGAACAAATGAATCAATATGGCCTCATGGAGGCATGTGATCAAATAGGTGCTCCTGCACCAAACACAAGTAGTAATTATTGTGCTCACAATCAATTCACTAGAAAAAATGTGGATCATAATAGAGGAGATAGAGAAGCTAGCTGGAGCAATGAGGACATAGATAATCAATTTCATAGGAATCCTATGCATTTGGAAAGATATGAGAAATTATTCTTTGATGGGATCCTTGGATGCCCAAATCCTATTGACAATGATATTAGAGTTGTGTTGAACAAGTTTACTAGAAAAAATGCAATGTCCGAGGAGGATCACTTAAGGGTTTTCCTAAATATGTTGGATGATTATCAGGTTGAACATGAGGATGTGGTTATGAAGTTATTCATGCAATCTTTGACAAAGGATGTTAGGGATTGGTATAGAGGTTTACCAGATGGCAGTATTGGCTCATGGGAGGAATTCAAGAGAGTCTTTAGGGAGAAATGTAGAGATAAAACTAAACCTAGTTTTATGCTAAATGAATTTAACAATATAACCAAAGGCTGGAATGAAATGGTATTTGATTTTAATATTAGATTTCAAAAGGCTATGAATAGATTTCCACAAAATTTGAAGCTAAATGATTCAATATTCCTTGTCACTCATTATAATGCATTTGATGCTAAGATGGATTATAGAATGAGAGATAAAGACCCTCATACTTTAAGGGATACTTTCAAGATTTCTCTGAATATTAAAAGTAATAGAAGAGCTTCAAGTAAAGTGGGAAGAAGAGTTGACATTAAAATTTTGAAGAATCCCAAAGATAGACAAGAAAAGGCTTCTGGCTCAAATCCTACTTATGATGAGAGATTTGAATATGTGATGAATACCCTCAAATATATCAAATATACTCTGGAAAAGAATGAGAAGGGGCTTGGGAATAACAAGCAATAGTTTTAGAAAAATGAAAAGCCCCGAAGGCTTCAAGTTTACCCTTACAAGACCAACTAGAAAAATGGAAAACTAGTCCCAAATAATCAAACAAGTAAACAAGATCAGGTCACACTTGATCCCTTGCAAAAACATTCTACAAATTTCACTGATGAAACTCCTTGGTGCATGGTTTTTCAGTTGCCACATTGTCCTCACCAATGTGTAGTTGCACAATTGGTAGAAGTTGAAGAAGGTGTGCCAGAGGATTATGATTAGTCTCATGATGATGATGTTGAAGTTAATGTAATCATGAGTAGGACAGATTTTTTTGACAATGAATGCTCATCTAATGTGGAATCTCATGAACTTGATGTGGATGGCTAGAGGTAAAGAGAAAATGCATATCACCAACAAGTTATTTTTGATGAAGATAATGATAATGATAATAAAGTATATACATTAGAAGTAGCTAAAGATGATGTGTCTTTAAGGAGACCTTCAAATGAAGAAATTGCAAGGTTTACAGTAGCCTTGGTTGCACAAGCCATAGGTTCCTATCATTGGATAAACATAAAAATGAGTGGTGACCAAGGTAAGGTTGTTGGCCTCTTCATCAAAGAGAAGAATGTTAAAGGAAAAAAACAAAAATATGATAGTAAAGTGGAGGGACCTAAAGCTAAGGAGGGTAAGGGAGACAAAATCTAGGAAAAGAAAGATGAGAAACCAAAAGTTGATGGAGAAGTCAAGTCTCTTGTTGTGAAGGTGAAAGCACAAAAGAAAAATTATGGGCTTGAAAAGAAGGACGCTAAGCCTAAGACTAAGACAAAAGGTGAGCAACAAAAGGAGAGCAATGTAGAACATGATAAGTGTTGGAAAGAGACACTGCAAATGTTTTCTGCTGTTGTCATTGATGGCAACTCTTGTTAGCTAGTCGATCCAGGCATTGCAATTTCCTCATACTGGCAGAAAGATTGAAGATCAGTAGTTATCTGTTTAGTTAGAACATAACATCCAGTAACTTTGTCTTCTTCGATTCATATGCAGATTTTCTATTATTATTTTATAATGTGGATCTCAGGGAATATTGTTAGATGGATAATATGTGTTATCTGTAAATCTTGTTGTTTCATATCAATTTTGGTGGAAGTTAGAAGGTCTGGTGAACTAATTTCCTCTTTATTAGTGTATGGAAGCTGACTTGGTGAATATGGTGTGTCACGGATATTTGAGGGATTATTGTTCAAGTATTTTTGTGTTCGATCATTTTAATTTGGGTCCTCACTATGTTGTGGCCGACTCTTAAGGATGCACATTGAATGTTATGAATGATTTGAGTTGACAGTTTGTGAATATTTCTTATTTTGTTAAGGCCGACTTGAAGTGATTGAATTCTTGATGGTGGATACATATAAGTTGTCGATTATGTCATTTTGGTGTGTGTTTGATGTGAGTTGATGTATGTTGGGAATGCCAAAAGGTTAGTAGAGTGATTATGCATAGTTTCACTTGTGCATTAAGGATTTTTGGTGCAAATTAAAGCAAAACAAAGCAGAAGAGTAGAATCAGTCAAAAGGTCCTGAATTTGATTGTTGAGCCTAACCGAAACTATAATTAGGCATTTGTAGATGCTACTCTATCAATTCAAATCCTTGGAAGTATTCCAAAATTTTGTAAGGTAGTGAGCCTTTTTGTTTTTGAGCAGTGAGCTCTAGGCAGTGTGCCTGAATGCAAGTGAATTCCCATTTGTAATCCTTTCTTTTGAGTATACTCAAAAAAATATTGTGGATTGACCTCCACTGTGGTTTTTCCCCTAACAAGATTTCCGCGTAAAAAAATCTTCATGTTATGGGGTTGTGGTTATTTTTCTTATGTGCATGCATCTTTATTTTGATTGAATGTTATCAACACTTTAATAACTAGATTAATAAAGTTAGAATTTGCACAACACTGATTCAACCCCCCTCTCAGTGTTACTTGACTCCAAAAATTGGTATCAGAGCTCAATTCCTCAAAATAATCTTAAAATCTTGGGAAAGATCTTGGAGATGGATTGAAGTAGTCTTCAACAACAACTTATGGTGGCCCTAGATGATCTTGATTAGGAAAAATACGAAGTCTGGGAATTACAAGCAAATCTCTTGAATGCTGAGAGATTCATTGAGTAATTGAAAGAAAAAATCAACAAGTCTAGGGAGAAGAGAAGGGAACTTTGTGATCAAATTAAGCAAGAAGATAGTAAACACATTGAGATGAACAACTGAGTCAAACCCTAAAGGAAAAGATAGAAGAATGTGAAAAGCTTGTCAAGGATAATATAGCTAAGAAGCATGAGATGGAATCTATCATGATGAGGATGACTAAGGAAATTGAAGATAGAAAGAAGAATGAAGAAAAGCTTTCCCAATCCCTAAAAGAGAAATATGAAGAATGTAGTTGAATTACTGATGGATTCATTTAGTTGGAACTAGAGTTAGAACAAACCAAACACAATGAGGAAGAGCTTGAAAAGAACATTTTTGATCTCAAAGATGAACTTTCTACAATAAATGAATTCAAGGAGAAGTTCATGATTAGCTCAACCAAGCTTGATGAACTAATTAAAAGTTAGAGGACTGATGGTAACAAGTGAGGTCTTGGATATGAAGAAGGAGAAGGTTCTGGATCTGGACAAGGACAAAGGAAATCTAGACAAAGGAGGTTTAGACAAGGAAACTAGATGAACAACACTAGAAGGTATCTAGTAAGACAACCTAATGCTCAAAAATTTAATGGTATTTGTTATGTTTGCAACAAATTTGGTCATATGGTAGCTCAATGTAGAAGTCGAATGAATTCAAATGGTCCATCATTCTCCAATCAATGCTTTAATTGTAACAAGTATGGTCATAAGTCAAATGAATGCAAAAATGTGATGAACAAATTTTATAGACATGTTAGATGTTATACATGCAATAGATTTGGTCATATTGCTAACTAGTGCAGATCAAGAGAAAGACTATGGAACAACTATCCTAGACAAAGAAATATGGTGTGCTACAATTGCAACAAAATTAGTCATATTGCTAGATTCTGCATAAGAGGTCTGGTAAATTAGAGAAGAAACATGCATAATGATGAAAAAAGAAAAGGGAAAGTCACTATAGATCAGATCAAGAAGAAGATGAAGAAGACATGGGTAAAGAAGAGTCCCTCTATTGTAGGAAATGAGCCAGCACCAAAATTAGCTTTTGGTAATTCCTCTGGGAACTAGGTTGAGGCCTCTGGCCTAGGGGGAACTGTCAAGAAAATATTTCAAACTCCCTGCAAGTGATTGACATTGGGATGTGGATGAGTTTAGTGATTGCATTGATCTACAGATGTTGCTCAATAGCTAGAGAAAGTATTTATGTAGAATTGAAGGTCTGCAGAAGAGTTATCTTTTATAGTATATGGTAATAGGGTATTTGGATGAGTTAGGGAAAAATAATTTATTGAGTCAAAAGGTTAGGTGTGTGAATGATAAAAGATTATTTCTATCTTTCATTTTGTCACTTTGTATTTTAAGAAGAAGAAGTTTGAGGAGCTCAGAAGTGAACTTTGGAAAAATTTGGTGAGAATTCAAGTGTGAAGGCGATTCAAAGTTCAAACCCTAGTCTGGCTAAAAGGTATTTTTTAGGAAAACTTGTAAACTTGTGAATTTGTAAAAATGGCTACTCCATTGGTAGCTGAAGTCAAGGATAGACCCTGTCTAAAGTTTAAATGGAATTCTTTCAAGTCTGTTGAGACCGAGCCCTTAGGTGCATTTTCGTTTGTTTTGTATGGTGTTTTGAACATTGAAGATATTAGGGCATACATTCAAGCCAATATTGAGGAGCTAGGAAGCTCACAGTTGCTAAATTTGTATTCCAAACACATTGTTGTAGAGGATTTCTTTGTTAAGCCTGAATTCAAAACCCTAGAGGAAAATAAATTCACACAAATTATGAAATTCCTCATATTTTATGAAAGCAAATGGGTCCAATACATCTTGAGTTGAGTTCATGCAGAATTCATGTGGTTAAATTAACCCTTCAAGATTACAAAAGAGGTTATAAGTGTTGTTATAGGTTTAAATTCCTTCAATGGATTGTTGATTTTGAAGTCTATGAAGAATCAAACTGTCACTAATGCAACTAGTTTAGTATTTGATAGAAGAGTAATGAAAATTGATAACATCATTAACGTGGGTGTGAAATTTTCTTCAATAGTAATTGGTTATAAGATATATCATTCCAGCTGAGAAAATTTTGTATTCGATATAGCCATATATGCAACCTATCAAATGCTAAAGGAGAATGAAAAGTATGATGTGTGAATTGCTTCGAAGTCAGCTTATGGAGAATCTTGGAAAGATAAAGAAAGATAAGAAAAATTCTTTTAAATATGGTAATTTGTTGCTATGTCTATTATTTTATTTCATGGGTGAAGTTCCAGGAGTAGGGAAGGTGCATTGGCAAAGAGATAAGCCTGTTGCTATTAGGATTAGAGACATGTTATTTTCCCTTGGTGATTTGCAAGCCGGGAAAATTGTAATCTGGGGATATCTCAAAAACTTTTAGAATGCAATGCAAGCAAGGGAAAGAATTCCCACTTCTATTGTGGAGAAGTATAAGGATACAATTTGTTTTATGGTGGATATTGATCAGTGCTTGATGGAAGCAACATAACCCAGAACCGTTTGGATTATGCCTATGGGTTATGAAGTTGAGTAGAGAATCTTGGAGCTATATGCACAACATCTGTTAAGTAATCCTATGGATTTGTCTGAAGAAAGGTTTGGAACATATGCAAAGAAGGATATGCAAGTCCATGAGCAATTGAAAAAACCTTTAATAGTTCAGAGAGTGAGGAAAGAAGTTGAAGTCTTTGCAGAGAGCATGGGCATACCTACAGAAGCTATAAGAGAAGAAAGAAGGAAAAGAGAACAAGCTGAAAGTGAAAAATGAAAAGAGCCTACTAAAACTTAATCTACTAGTCTGGAAACATCCTCTGCTCGAACTTGATCAACAAGGAGCTCAACACCCTTATCTGGTCATGCAAAGAAATCAGCCCCTACAAAAACTCAAGTTAAGGAATCCAGTAAAAGGAAGAAGGATAAGAGCACAAGAATGTATAAAGTTGTTTCAGAAGATGAAGAGATAGAGTTTGATGAAGAAGTTAGAGAAATAAAGCATATGAGCACCCCTACTACAACTACAGTCAAGCCCTCCAATGAAGAGAAGAAAGCAAAGAAGAAGATGAAGCCTGAAAAATCTAGTATGTTAGTAGAGGAAGTTGAAAGAGGTATAATTAAGGATGGAAATCTTAACCCTCTATGTGAAGTGTATGTTGTTGGTCAAAGAGTCTTTGAGGAAGCTAGAATACAATATTTGAACAATTTCAATATGAATCTTGTTGAGATAATGGAACAGTTTCCCAAGGAATTGCATCATGTTTTGGAGATGAGAAGAGTTGGTGCTAGAACTAAAGAAGAGTAACTAAGAGAATGAGTTCTTGCAAATCTATGTACAGTAATTCATATAGAGGAGATGAAGTCAATCCTAAAAAAAGAAAAAAGAGATTTCAAAAGAAAAACAAGAATAAACAAGCTCATGTTGGGTAAGACTGAAGAAGTAGAAAAGGAAACAAAAAGTATTTTGAAGAAAGTTATGTTAAAGACCAAAATTGATGTTGTTTCTAAACAAGAGAATGTGGAAGACATTTCATCTGGTCTAGTAAATGAAGAGGTTACTATTGAGGATACTCAGATTCCTTCTAAAGTGCATGATTCAGAAGAACCCATGGAGATCGAAGCTCCTAAAATTGTATCTATTTAATAAAAGGAGATATTAGTCGAAGAAGTTGAAGTTCTAGATGACTAGCAAAATTTTGTGGTTGAGGAAATAGTCCTCAAGGAAAAGAAGGTTGAAGTTAAAAGAGTTCCAATAGAATCAAGAGACACCATAGAGCAGTGATGAAGTTTCTAGAAGAGGAAAAGGGTGAATTTGATTTTGAGGTTGGAGATGCTCCTATTCATTTGTCTACCTTGTCCCCAATTCAGAAAATGAAAGTTGCATCATTTGCACAAGCTAAGGCTAGGGAAGAAATTTTGAAGTCTCATATTAAGGATAGTGAGTTATTGAATCTTGTATCGAGTATTCTAGAGAAGATCGTGCCTACACATGCTAAAGATCTATTTGGTTCTTCATCTGGTGAGATGAAGAAACTTATAAACTCAGTAAGTACTCATTTTGAGTCACTTGAGAAGTCAACTCTAGTCAAAGTGCAGAAGGAGTTTGATGCCAAAAATTTTAGTAGATTAAAAGGATTGATAGGTAATGATAAATATTTGTTAGCTACTTGTGTGAAAAATGTTCAAAGTGCATTATTAGAAGGTGGAAGGATTCATAAGTTGTGTTTGTCTCTATCCAAACTTACTAAGGAAAATGAGAAGGTTAAGGATTATGAAAAGGAGTTAGCTGCTATTTCTAATGATTTTGATCCTTTAACTATTTCTATTGGAGAGAAAGAAGGTCAAGTTATATCCTTACTTGACAAAATAAAGAGTTTCAAGTGTGATAATTACAAAGTTGTGGAAAGAGCTAGTGAACTTAGGGGGCTAATTGGTCCAAAGATGGAGACCATGTTGAATGCTTTGAAAGAAGCACAAGATGTTATGGTGGTTAGTGATCCAGTGAATCTTGAAGCTACAGAAGTGCAATCTTATTTACTCTGTGGTCACATAACTATTCTAGAAAGTCTCAAGAAGTGTTGGGACACAATCTTGAACCTGTTAAAGAAAAATTTTGCAGATATTTTCAAGTTTGTGTAAGTTGTTTGAAACAAAGTTTGTACATATGCAGTTTTGAAGTTTTTGTTTGATAATAGGAGTCTTGTATGTAGATTCCCCATCTTTTCCATTGATTTCAAAGGAGGAGAATATATTAGTGAAAAATGTATATTCATCTAAGGGGGAGTTTTATTTTTGAGCTATGGATAAAGATCTTTTTGGAGTTTTGGTTGGCAGTGTATTTTTGTTGGTACTGATCCGACACTTAGTCATTTTTCACTAAGTGTTGTCATCAATGCCAAAGGGGGAGATTGTTGGAAAGAGACACTAAATTTTTTTTCTGGTATTTCCATTGATGTCAACCCTTGTCAGCTAGTCAATCTATGCATTGCAATTTTCTCATACAGGTAGATAGATTGAAGGTCAATAGTTATCTATTTAGTTGGAACAGAGCATACAGTAACTTCATGTTCTTCGATTCATATTTAGATTTTTTGTTATTATTTTATGCTATGGCTCTCAGGGAATATTGTTAGATGGATAATATGTGTTATCTGTAAATCTTGGTGCCTTGTATCAATTTTGGTGGAAGTTAGAAGGTCAGGTGAACTTATTTCTTGTTTATCAGTATATGGAAGCTGACTTGGTGAATATGGTGTGTTGTGGATATTTGAGGGATTATTGTTTAAGTATTTTTGTGTTTGACCATTTTAATTTGGGTCTTCACTATGTTGTGGCTAACTCTTAAGGATGCACATTGAATGTTATGAATTATTTGAGCCGATAGTTTGTGAACATTTCTTATTTTGTTGAGGTCGACTTGAAGTGATTGAATTCTTGATGGAAGATATATATAAGTTGTATATTATATCATTTTGGTGTGTTTTTGATGTGAGTTGATGTATGTTATGAATGTCAAAAGGTCAGTAGAGTGATTATGCATAGTTTCACTTGTGCATTAAGGATTTTTGGTGTGAATTGAAGCTGAATAGAGCAAAAGAGAATAATCAATCAGAAGGTCTTGAATTTGATTGTTGAGCCTAACTAGAACTATAATCAAGCATTTTGTAGATGATACTCTATTAGTTCAAATCCTTGGAATTATTCCAAACTTTTGTAAGGTAGTGAGCCTTTCTATTTTTGAGCAGTGAGCTCTAGGCAGTGTGCTTGAATGCAAGTGCATTCCCATTTGTAATCCTTTCTTTTGAGTACACTCAAAAAAATATTGTGGATTTCCCTCCACCGTTGTTTTTCCCCTAACAGGGTTTCCACACAAACAAATCTGTGTTATGGTGTTATTGTTATTTGTCTTATGTGCATGCATCTTTATTTTGATTGAATGTTATTAGCACTTTAAGAATTAGATTAATAAAGTTAGAATTTGCACAACACTGATTCACCCTATGCTCTCAGTGTTGTTTGACTCCAATAGTGTGATTCCAACTGATTTACCTAAATATAACCCTATTGATATGTTTCAATTTCTTAGCCAAGTAAAAATTTATGTTCCTTTGCTTGAAATGATGAGAATTGATGAGCATAAAAAAAAGGAAGTACATAGGGAAAATGCTATCCAATGGATTCTAGAGAAGTCCATGTGATTGGTGTAATAAATGAACTCCCATATAGATTAGTTGCACTTCTAGAGAAGGAATTTAGAATGAGTGTGGTGGTGGTAAACATCCCACCAAAATATGGAAAGATGTTGTCTTGAAAATGGAATGCTTAAATTGGGGGGTAGTATGCAATGTGATATGTCATTTGCCACTTTCCCAATTGATGGAAAGAATGTCGAATTGGAAGAGAACCAAAAGTATTGCACATGGTTGAACATGCTCCTAAAAATGATATAGTTCATTTTGTTGATATTGACCTTAGTTATTTTAAGGTGGAAGATTTACCAAGAGAAAATGACAAGCATCTTGCACCTATTGATAATGAGGTTACAAGATTATCTGATAATGATGGCCTTTGGAAAATTTATTTTTATGGTGCAAGTTCCAAAGAAGGATCAAGCGCAAGTATATTGTTGGTTTCACCTAGTGGGAATACATTTAAATTTTCTTTCACTTTGTATTTTGTTTGTAGAAACAATGTGGCAGAGTATGAGGCCTTGCTACTAGGATTAAGGCTAGTAGAGAATCATGAGATAAAGATGAACAATATGAAAAATTGAAGATTCTTTGTGGCCTAGGTCATAGAATACCCCTATTCTCCAATTTTCACTCAATTATGTCCTAAGAGTCCTAATTGGATTAACTATCAACCTCACAACGTGAGTCAATTATCAACAAGGAAGACCTAAGAAGGGGTTTTTTAAGCTTTGTGGGGTTCACCACCAAGCAAATTATTGGAAAGGAAAAATAAACATTCAACTCACAAAACCTAGTAATGCAAGCTAAATGAAGGATGCAAATAATGAAATAATGCAACAAGAAGTTAGGATATGTGTACCTCATAAGTTTGGAAATGCAATGAGGATTTTGAAATTGTAAATAAGTTGTCAAAATGTGCTATGGGGGACAAAGATTCCCTTACTATTGTCTTAGTCCCGCTACTACTTTTTGGGGAAGATGTATAATCTTTGGATGTCGAAATAGGATCTAGAAGAATTTCTGAAAAATACCCTCGGGAGGACTAAGATGCCCTAAGTGGTGATTTAGTCTCATCTGGAATTTTGGGAATGTCTAAATGTGATCCTAAGGCTTGATGTTTTCACTTCCTTCTTCTCTAATCTTAGGTTCTGAAACTTTCATATTTGGCCCATAGGTGAGTTTCTGTGAAGATGACAACTTTGCAATGCAACTTTGCAACTTCGTAACTTTGCACTTCAAATGATCTTCAAGTCTTCAACCTAATTCTACAATCACAAACACACAAGAGAGGAAAAACTTGTTGATTGTTAGTGAATGGAGGTTTTCCTTGGTCAAAACTTTGTTGGGAATTAAACCTTGAAATGAAATAGAATATTGAAGGGAAATGATGAATGAACAACATCCAATGCTACAACTCATAAAACCCTTGTAATAAGTTGTTGTAAATAAGTTTGAAATGGCTGCAATGGATGTGGTTCTTGACTCTTTCTTGAAGGATGTAGATATTGCATAAAACACTTGCTTGAATCATAAACCCTAAATCACAAATGTTAGAACAATAACAAACATGATGCAACAATATCCTTGATATGATGCTTGAATCTTGATGATATCTCCAAATGCTCGATGAAATGATCTTGAATGCTCAATTTTCTATTAGGAATTCTCTCACAAAAGACTTGGATGCTTGTTATGAAAAAATAAGTGAAGGAACCTTGTATTTATAAGTTTATTTATGCTTAATATCCCAAAATTACACCACACCAAGCCAACATATGAATTCATTAATTAAAGGATGCTAAATCCTACCAGAATTTGAAATTGAATCTTGAAAATACCTCAAGGGAGACTAAGACATCCTGAGGCATGAGACTCGAGGCACAAACTCCAAAAAGGGACCTTGTAAGGTGCATTCAAAATTAGGTTCCCAAGACCTTTGGGGGACAAAGACACCCTAGGTGGTGTCTTAGTCCTGATCCAAAAATTAGGGACACTAGGATAGAATCATTAAATAATCATTTATCCTTTAATATTTTTTGAGATTAGCCATAAAAATATATAATTCATTGGGCTTGTGGATGCAAAATATGACCAATTAAGACATAAACAGGGGTAAATAAAGCAAGGTGGGCCCAAACAAGTGTGAAAATGCAAGGGTATACATTTTCCTATGCTACATTTAGCCCCCACTTTAGTGAGAGGAGGAACTTGCTTCAAACTCACACTAAAGTAGCCAACCACGCAATCAAGAGGGGTTCAAATGTATGAATGCTAGTAAGATAGGATGAAAATAATCAAGAGGGTGACCAAGCCCCCAAGATCAAGATCCTATGACAAACCAATAGAGGCACAAAGGAACACACATGCAAATGATATATGAAGCCATAACCAAATTGCAAACATACACCATCAAAGATAGGAAAAAGAAAAAGGAAAAGGAAAAATGCAATAGATCAAGCTTTGACTAGCTATCCAATGCACTATGGATTGAGTCTAGGCTATTTTTCCAAGGGAGGTTTACAAGTGGAATGCGTTCTCCACTATGCAAACAAAACACACACTCACAAGGGCTAGTGAAGCTAGTTGTTCACTAGATGATCCCTAGGGGACCATATCAAATCCATACCTCCATGACTTCAATAAGGTACAAAAATGCATGCTCACAAGGGCTAGTGAAGCTAGGTGTTCACTATGTGATCCCCAAGAGGTCCATATCAAATCTATACCTCCATGACTTTAATAAGGACAAAAGAAAGAAAATGCATGCTCATGAGGGCTAGTGAAGCTAGGTGTTCACTAGGTGAGCCCCTGGGAACCATATCAAAGCCATACCTCCATGACTTTAATAAGGCACAAAAGGAAAAATTCAACAAGAAAGAGGGATTTTCAAAGGTATTTTTCTTATTTCATGCAAGGTCTTAATCTTAGGGGACATTGTTCCTAATGTCTCCAAGAGAGGACCAATCAAAGAATAAAAGATTCACAACTTAGGGAATGCAGTGTGTCACATCACCACTAAGTGGAATGTAATATGCTAAGATAGGTCAAGCTATTGAAGGATATTACTCCCAATGTCACCACAAAGAGAAAACATATCACATGAATCAAGAAAATCACATCAAGGAACATGAAAAAGATAAATGCAAATGAAATCATGCCAATATATGCCCCCAATTTAAATGAATCACTAACACCATGTTGTTAGCAATTGCTTTAAATTAGACAAAACATGAAAAAGAAAAGAGGAAAAGAAGGGTTTCCTCCCAGAAACACATAAGAGATCTATGGATTTGGGGTCAGTATCTATCTTTGTTGCAATGATAGCAAAGATCTCAAAATTGTCATCATTCCCCAAATACACATAGAAGTTTTGGAAGAATGACACAATGAGAGTGAAAAAAAAGAAAAGCATTTTGGGTCAACATGGAAGAGACACAGGGTGTCTCAACACCTTGCGTCATCCCCAAAAGGAAAACACAAGACAAAAAATGAAAAGAATGCAAAGATAATGAAATATATTTTGGGTCAACATGGAAGAGACAAAGGGTGTCTTGATGCCTTGTGTCATCCCCAAAAGGAAAACACAAGACAAAAAATGAAAAGAAAGCAAAGATAATGAAGAATATTTTGGGTCAACATGGAAGAGACAAAGATTGTCTCGATGCCTTGCATCATCCCCAAAAGGAAAACACAAGACAAAAATGAAAGGTAAAGACAAAAGAAATGGAAAAAAAAACTTGACATATAGAAGAATGAAGGTACAAATTGAGGAATGAAAATAAAGAGGAAAAATCAAATAGGAAATCATAGGGGATCACATTACACACATGAAATCACACAAAAGAAAGAAAAAATAAAGAAAAGAAAAAAAAGACTAGTGAGCAACATGTGAGTCAACCATCTCGCAGGTCATCCGCATCCTAGTATTGTTCAATATATGTGGAATGTATATCACTAGCGAGAGGGACAACATCAAGTGTTGTACTAGGAGAATAACCAAGCTCAACACATGGTGCATCACTTAGTTTAGGAGGATCATCATGGTTGTTATCATTTAAGCTCATGGAATAGGAAAATAACAAATTCATCTCATTATGCACTTCCTCATCAATTTTAGTAGTTTCTTCATCATCATCCAAGTTAACCACAACATGAGGATGAATGATAATATCTATAGAAGGTGTTGGTCAATATTTTTGATGGATGGGTCTTGGTTTGTTGGAAGGGCTTTAAGATCACTATTGTTTTCTTCAAGTGGCAGAGGTTCAACCATAGGAGGAAAATTCTCAAGGGATAATTTGGCTATGCATTTTTCTTTGAACTTTTGGTAGGATAGGAAAAAAAATTCTTCATGAGGTCTTATAGTTTACATGGGCTCAGACCAAAAATAATCTAAGGAAAAATTTCCATGAGAGGATGGAGGTCTAAAGCCACTATGGCTCACGGTGAATATTTCATTACCGATTGGGAACTTTAAGCACTTATAGACAATGGATGGGACCACATTCATGGATTTAAGCCATTTGTTGCAAAACTTCACAAGAAATTGGTTTGAATTAGATATGATAGAGAATGATACATTTAATTTTTTTGGCCCTGCTTGTAAAGGGAGTGTGATCGAGCTCATTGTAGCACTAGCAAAACCATCATGTGTTTTAATCCATTCTTTTGATTTATCATATCTACCTTAAGTAAGTTCATAAACATATAAGAGTTATTTTGTGATCACATTCTCTCCATAGATGGGATCAATTAAGATCCCTAGAGTGGGAATGTTATTGATTATGCTGACTATGTAAAGAGGACCATTAGGTGCATGTTTGATTGTTTCTTCTGAAAAGAAAGTAATGTCAATGGGAATTATGGTTTGCTATTTACAAGGATCAATGTCAATCACTCCTATCATTGTATTAATAGGACTTTGGTCATTAGCATACTTAGGATTTTGTTCATTATTGCGCATGTTTTCATCATGTGTTAGCATTCATCACATCGGGTTTAGTTTCACTAGCCTTAATAAATTAAATATTGTGGTTAGGCATGGGATTGGTAAAAATTTGCATGTTTTTGTTTGGAGGAGCTACAGACTTATTACCTTTATCATTCACACCTCCAATTTGGATATGATTAGAATCAATGAGGTCTTGCACAAGATGTTCAAGATGCTTCCAATGTTTTGTATCATGTCATTTTTGTTGGTGATAAGCACAATAGGTATTGTGTTTGAAGCTTGAAGGTAATGGCTTGCTAGGGTCAAGAGGTCAAATGGGAGGTAAGGTAAGCATGTTTTTTGTTTAATAGGTGGGTAATGATGTTGTGAAGTGTATCGAGTCAGGGTGTAAATTGTCTTTGTATATCCCCAAATATATAAGGATTACTCTTCTTTATAGCGGCTACTTGGGTATCAACTTGTTGGGTAGGTTGGAAGGTGGAATTTAGTTGAAGGAAACCTTTATTTTGTCTTCTAAAAGGCTGGTAGGTGTTTTGGTTTGAGGGTTCATTTTTTTTTAGGATGGGTAGAGGTGGTTTTTGGTTCACTACTACCTACAAAAATTTGATAATCTCAAAGGGAAGTGCATAAATGCATGAAGGAAGGGAATTTCATCATGGTAAGCTTGTCTCTTATCTTGCTTTGTAAATTTTCTATGAAATTTTTTTGAAGGTGGGAATCAGGAATCTTCACACTGATTTGGGAATAAAAAGATTGGTAACATGAAATAAATTCAGTGACTTTTTCACCCTCAATTTGCTTACATCTCATCAAATCAGCTAATGTCATTTCAGGAGCCATATGCACCTAGAAATGGTTAATAAAGGCCTCAAAAATTTCATTGAATGAATGAATTGAGTTATTCGGTAATGCAAAAAACTAATCCAAGGAAATTTCTTTCAAGGATCAAGGAAAAAGTTTAGAATTTTTTTTTCTTCAAGGATAAAGTCACTACACAAAGCAGTAAAGGCATTGACATGATTAGCAAGATCTCCCTTTCCTCCATATTTCTCAAATCTAGGGATTTTTATATCTTGTGGCAATAAAGTTCTCAATATCTCCAAAGATAATGGGCTGATTTTGAGATAGTATGAAGGTGGACCATTTTGATTTTGATTTATGGTGGAAACTTGATGTTGAATGCATGAAAGGATTTGTAAAAGGTGGTTAATGATACGATCATTTCTTGCAATTTGAGATGGAGGTGAATATGGTGGTGGTGTGTATGTGTTGGGAGGACAAGTGAATGGATTGCTTATAGGAGGAGATATAAGGTTAGATCCCACATAGGTATAAGGAGCATTAGTGGAAATTTTTGAGGTAGGTAAGATATTTCTATTTGGTTGCATCATTGTGGTCACTTGAGGATTGGTATAGGTGGGAATGGAGGTTATGGTTGAAGGGGGATAAGTTTGATTTGCTCCTTGGATTTTCACATTGTTTGAAGCTTGAGCACCATTAGTGGTGGAAGGAAGATATTTTCCAAATATGTGAGCTATGTTATGCAATCTTCCAATCCTTCATCACTTTCCATCATACAGTGAATACTATCTATGGTAGGTATAACAGTGTTGGAATTTTTTTTAGTTCTCACGCTATCTTGTAAATGAGCTAGGTCTTCATGCATTTTCATTATGTTTTCTTGAGGGATATGATCAACCATTGTTTGAAAACTTGGAATAGCACTTGTGGGTAAGGTAGGCATATAAAAAGAGGTATCAAATGTATGGTCCATACCTAGTGAACTAATACCAGTACCGAAGTAAGAGAGCTTGATAACCCAAGATCCACAATGAATGTTTTATCGTAGGATGCCATGAGTCTCACACTTTGTCTAACCACAGTATTAGTAGTAGGAAACCAAGTACTATAGCTCATACAAGGGATAAACCAAAGAAATTGCAATGAACACAATCTCCTATGCTTACAATTACACTTGAAATGAAAGAAATTGGAATAGTAGGAATTCTGCAAATTGTAACAGAAAACTAAAAGCAACAAACAAAAGCACAAAAAAGAAATTTCAGATCCTGAAAATTTGGAAAGTCAAAGTCAATAGGGACTAAGATTCCAATAAGGGCATCTTGGTCCTATTGGTGAAATTTTGAGGTGCCAGGGGATTGAAATGGACATCAAACAACAAAGAGAGGATTCTAAGCTAGAAACCCTAAGAAGGACTAAGATGCAAGGAAGGGTATTTTAGTCCTAGCAAAGGTTTTTTTTAGAAAGACAACAAATTTTAGATTTTTTACAGTGTTCACAGGTTGCCTATTAAGGGTGTTGATGTTTAGAAATGGACAATTAAACAAATGAATGCAAGGAAAAGTAACTAGTGATAAGCAATGTAATGAAAAGTTGAATGCAATTTTTTTCAATTTTGGATGCAATAAGAATGTTTCTAAATGCAATTAGGATGATGAAAAATGAACTTTTTAGTTTTTCAATGAGATAAGATGATGCAAGAAAGAAAAAATGTAACCTATATGCACTTTCACTAATGCAAGATGCAATGCAAGAATGAATGAAACCTAGATCTAGGACTTTAATGATCTCCAAATTAGAAAATGAATGCTCAAAAAGGTTGGGTTCACCAAAATGAATAATATGAAAAATGGAAGATGCTTTATGGCCTAGGTCATAAAACACCCCTATTCTCCAATTGTCACTCAATTATGTCCTAGGAGTCCCAATTGGATTGAATATCAACGTCAGAAGGTGAGTCAATTATCAAAAAGGAAGACCTATGAAGGGGTTCTTTAAGCTTTAAGGGGTTCACCACCAAGCAAATCTTGGAAAATATGAATAAGCATTCAACTCACAAAACCTAGTAATTCAAGCTAAATGAAGGATGTAAATGATGAAATAATGCAACAATAAGTTAGGATATGCGTACCTGGGAAGTCTAGAAATGCAATTAGGATTCTAGAAATGTAAAAAAGCTGTCAAAATGTGCTATGGAGGAAAAATATGCTCTCATACTTGTCTTAATTCTGCTAATATTTTTTGGGGTAGATGTAGAATCTTCAAATGCCAGAATAGGATCTACAAGAATTTCTAAAAATACCCTCGGGAGGACTAAGAAACACTAAGTGGTGACTTAGTCCCATCTAGAATTTTGGGAATCTCTAAATGTGGTCTTGAGTCTTGATGTCTGCACTTCCTTCTTCTCTGATCTCAGGGTCTAAAACTTTTGGATTTGGCCTATAGGTGAGTTTTTGTGAAGATGACAACTTTGTAGTGCAACTTTGCAACTTTTCACTCGCAATGATCTTCAAGTCTTCAAGCTAATTCTACAATAAAAAACACACAAGAGAGGAAAATCTTGTTGATTGTTAGTGAATGGGGGTTTTCCTTGGTCAAAAAACTTGTTGGTAATTAAACCTTGAAATGAAATAGAATAATGAAGGGAAATGATGAATGAACAACATGCAGTGCTACAACTCACCAAACCCTTGTAATAAGGTGTTGTAAATAAGCTTGAAATGACTACAATGGATGTGGTTCTTGAATCTTGCTTGAAGGATGTAGATCTTTCATAAAACACTTGCTTGAATCATAAACCCTACATCAAAAATGTTAGCACAATAACAAACATGATGCAATAGTATCCTTGATATGATGCTTTAATCTTGATGATGGCTCCAAATGCTTGATGAAATGCTCTTGAATGCTCAATTTTATATTAGGAATGCTCTCACAAAAGACTTGGATGTTTTTTATGAAAAAATGAGTGAAGGAACCTTGCATTTATACTTATCTATGCTTAATATGCCAAAATTACACCACACCAAGCTGACATATGAATTCATTAATTAAAGGAGGCTAAATCTTACCAAAATTTGAAATTGAATCTCAAAAATACCTCAAGGGGGACTAAGATGCCCTAGGTGGCATCTTAGTCCTGAGGCATGAGACTTGGTGCACAAAATTCAAAAAGGGACCTTTTTAAGGTGCACTAAAAATTAGGGTCTTAAGACCTTTGGGGAACAAAGATGCCCTAGGTGGCATCTTAGTCCTGACCCAAAAATCAGGGACAATAAGATAGAATCATTAAATGATCATTTATCATTTGATGTTTTTTTGGGATTAGCCATAAAAATATATAATTCATTAGGCTTATGGATGCAAAATAGGACCAATTAAGACATAAATAGGGATAAATAAAGCAAGGAAGTCCCAAACAAGTGTGAAAATGCAAGGGCATACATTTTCCTACACTACAAAAGAAACTAATGGTGATAGGTGATTATGAGTTGGTATTATCCCAGGTTAGATCCAAATACGCATCTAAACATAAGAGGTTAAAGCAATACAAGAATGTTTTATGGGATTCTATTGAGAAATTTGATGCATTCAAAATTGAATGGATGGAGAGAGGGAAGAATAGAGTGATATATCTACTAGAAAACATTTCCCTTAGGCCTGATGACATAACCTTTGTCAGTATCTCCAAGGTTGAGGTACAAACAAGGCCCTCAATCCCCAACAATGTGCACAACTGGAAAGGTTTCAATGATGATGAAGACATCTTGAAATTTTTGAAATGTGTTGATGAATATGAGAGTCAAGAGATTGAATTTGGAGCTTTTTTGAGAATATAGATGGAAAGGATACAATTTTCGGTAATGAGGTCATTAAAGTGAAAACAAATAAGATTCCTAAAGGCCTTGTGGCCTTATAGAGATTTTTTGACAATCAAGACAAAATAAATGCCAAGATAATTGCCACCCATCTAAAGGATTTAGAGGAAATAAACTTAGGAACTGAAAATGATCCTAAAAAGGTTTATGTGGGCGAGAAAATGAAGCCCAAGATCTAGGAAATGTTGATTGCTTTGCTAAGAAATTATAGACATTTCTCTGCTTGGTCATATGATGATTTGAAATCATACAGGGAGGAATTGTTTCAACATGAGATTCCTCTAAAGGAAGATGCAAAGCCTTTTAGGAAGAAGCAAAGACCCATCAATTCAAACATAGCCCCAAAAATGCAAGAATAATTAGTGAAGCTGAGGGATGCTATCATTATCAAGCCTATTAGGCACTCATCTTGGGTGTCTAACTTAGTGTCAATCAAGAAGAAGAATGGTGATATAAGATTATGTGTTGACTTCAGAAATTTGAATGTATCATCATTAAAAGACAATTTTCCACTACCTAATATGGAAGCCATGTTGCAAAAGGTGACTAGCTATGAGATTGTCCATGATGGATGGTTTTTCTGACCATAACCAAGTTAAAGTGAAGGAGTCTGAGCAATTTAAGACTACATTTACCACTCCATGGGGCACCTATGTGTATGTCAAAATGTCATTTGGCCTAACTAATGAAAGTGCTACTTTTCAAAGGGCTATGGATGTAGCCTTTTCTAATTTCATTGATTTGTTTTTGGAAATCTACTAGGATGACTTAACTACTTACTCCAAGAAAGAGGAAGATCAATGTATACACTTAGAGAATATTTTCATCAGGGCCCTTGAGTATGGTATTTCACTCAACCCAAAGAAATGTGCCTTGGGGTTACTAAAGGAAAATTGTTGGAACACATTGTATCCAAGGAAGGGGTAAGGATCGACCATTAGAGGGTAGCTTCCATTGAAAAAATTCCACAACCAAAGAATGTGAAAGGAATTCAATCATTCTTTGGTCAAATTAACTTCTTAAGGATATTTGTTACCAATTTTGCAGAGATTACTCACCCTATATCCAAGATGTTGAAGAAGGGTGAGAAAGTGGAGTGGACTGAAGAGCTAAGTAGGTATTTTCAAGCAATTAAACAAGTAATCAAGGAGGCTCCAGTCTTGAGAACTCCTGGTTTTTCCAAGCCACTACAAATTTTATCATTTGCATCATTTCACACTATTGTTGCAGTCCTGTTACAAAAAAATTAAGAAGGTTTTGAACAACCCATCACATTCTTTAGCAAATCTCTTCAAGCTGCAAAATTGAAATATGATTTAATGGAGAAACACACATATGCACTTGTTAAAGTTGTAAAGAACTTCAAGACTTATTGTTGGAGTAAATGGTTTTTACCATTTACTTGCTTAAGTCTACTTAGGCTTAATCTTTCATTTAATCTCCTAGGTGGTTTTTTCCCATGTGGGTAGTTTTCCCACCCATCACCTATTTCATGGCTTTAAAAGCATGTACAATATGTAAACTAATTATATCATTTTTATTCACTCCTTATTTGGTGAAATGGCCATGTGTTTCCTCTCTCATTTCTTGTGAAGGTGATTTGCTACAATTTGTGATCTTGGACTCCCACTAACATGGTATCAAAGCCATACAATATGCAACTCCTTCCTTGATAGTTTTTGCTGGGGATTTTTGAGATCTGAACAATTTTTGTCTGCATTTTATTTGGCATTTTTTCCTTATTTCTATTCTTCATCTTCCTGTGGTTCGAGATTGCTAGGAACATTTTTTTGTTGTTTGGTGACTATGATTGCCACATTTGTTCCCAATGATGGTTGTTTGAACTACATTGAAGAAAAATTGAAGAGTCTTTTGAGGGCTTGATTTTTGCATTGAAGGCCAATTTACCTATTGGAGGCCATGATTTGGCACAAGTCGTTAGAAATCATTCCTTTGGAGGGCACGTTTTTTGTGGGCATCAATTCTATAAGTTGTTTTATTTGTGGCATACCTCTCACTGGCTACTATTCATGTTTAGAAGGCATGAGATGGTGGCATTTTTCTACTCTTGAGAGCCTAAATTCTTTGTGATGAGGAATTCCTCATCCTAACTGGAGGATCGATTCAATTGTTCCCTGTATTTGGTGTTTCTATCATTCTTGAGGCTATTGGAAGGAGCAATTTCCTGTAGAAAGAGTGATTTTGCATTGGTGAGGAGGTGGGTAGTTTGAGGCTATAGGCTGATTTTGATCATAACTAGTAGTGATCCCATTGGAGGTGAGGTGATTTGCATAAGAGGGCCCATTAATTTGGAAGCTATGATCTAGAGCTGCGTATTACCTCTCTCGTTTCAATATTTTCCAAGCTAGGCATTTCTGATGGAGAGGCCATAATTTTCTTTTTTGGGGCTATGATTTAATTTTCATTATGAGAAGGCATGTCATCTTACTAGCCTATTTTTTACTAACCAAAGGTGATTTTTAGAGGTTGTGTTTCCTTCTTGGTGGGTAGTGATTCATTTCCTAGAGGCTACGATTTTTTGTTCAAGCCATGAGTTGCAATTGTGGAAGGCAAGGAAATTCTAGAGAGATTGGAGTGCTTACCTACGCAAATCAAATCCATATCACTTTGAGTCTAGGTGTGATAACATTATTTTCGATATAGCATTCTTGGCATACTTTACAAATCTCTAAAGTTTCCATTAGATATTTTTTCTAGGGTTTGGAGGTGGGCCCATATGCAGTGATTAGGGAATTTCTTTTGAACATTTATCCCACATTCATTCCATGGAGACATTCTTTGCACTTTATAGTCACCAACACTTGCATTGTGTTGTGAAGTTCTTGTAACAACCTGTGGACTTGTGCAATTCATTCTTGGAATGCTTGCTTGGTGAAACGACTCAGAGATTGGTGGAGATTGGTTGGTAATTGGTGAGGCTTGCCCAAATTTTTTATCCCCTATTCATTTTGTGGTTCTATGGTATGACCGAGAGCTCCAAAAGATTTTGAAAGTTCCTCTATAGGCCTTTTTTCCATTTTTTCATATCTTTTGCAAATGAAGGTCATTTTTTGCAAACCACATATCAACGAAAAGGTATTTTCATCACCATTGTAGTGGTTGAGGAATTTCTCTCATGTTTTGTTGTTTGGTGGTGCTTTTAATCCATTGAATTTAAATATTGGTGTTGTGCTCTTTAGAGTTGCTTGACTCTCATCCCTTGTGTTTGCATTATTTCTTTCTGAAGTATTTTGGGAAGGCTTCATTTGCAGTATTTGGGAGTTTCTAATTGTTGTTGAAGGTTAATGTCTTTGCATTTTTGGAGATTTTTCTTAGTACATCATGGGGTTTTCAGTTCATCCTATTGCGATTGTGTTGAAAAGGGTAAATTATAAACAATGGAGAGATGGTATCATAAAAGATATTAGATGGCTTCATTTGTTGCCACATTTATATAATCTTCTTCCCCTTCCTAGTACTGATAGTAAGAAATTTGCATGGAATTGCAAAAGGGATCATGTCGTAAGAGTTATTACAATGCATATTGATGATGCCACTTTGAATGCCATTGATCATTTCGAGTGTCCTCATATTCTTTGGACTAAAATTTGGGAAATACATGGAGATACTAATACTCAGCTATTCCCAAATGATCCTATTTCAGATTATCTTGTGCCTCTTCATTTTTCAAATAGGATACCCTATGATTATGCTACTATGTAAGAGTTTGAAGTTTTGGAATACTTTGAGTCTTCAGATGAGGATGATGAGGGTTCTTCAAATGCTCCTTCTTCTCCATCAGGGACAATTGATGTACCTTCACCTTTAGTGATTCATTATGCAGAGTGATTGATTGAGGCTCCTATCATTCCTATTCAACCAGACCATTCATCTTGTGTTGATTCATTGAGCACGTCTAGTGATTCATCACAACTAGTATCTCATTGTCTTCTTGATTGGGATTCTTATTTGTACGACATTGGTTCATTGTTCATGGAATCTCACATTTCTAACTTGGAAGACACATTTGAAGGTATATCCCTCCTATTTGATGATAGTTGTGGTACAACTGTTGCCACTCCATCTTAGTTTTTGGAGAATGTTTAGAATCAGTTTCTAGTGGTACCTTGTTTTTCACCTCTTATTGTGATTGGGCATGTTCCTAATTGGTTCATGGAATCATCTTCCAAGGTTTTGGCAACACATGAGTAGATTCTATAGACATCATCATACATTTTCATGCTTCTTTTCAATTCTTATCTAGAATGTGAACCATACCTGCATTTGTATTTGGTTTTATTTCTTCCAAAAGGGACACAATTTTTTTGTCGACATTGGACCATGTTTTGTCTTCAAGCACTTATCATTTTTGTAGGTGATTAAATGCATTGTGGGGGGTCTATATAGTCTCTCTCTTTCCCTCTTATGGGGGGAATTGGTTGTATATACATGATGTATGTAGTTCTTGGGGGGTGTGATTGAGTCCTCCATCCATGCATCATTTTTATTTTATTTTCTCTTTTGGAGAGGGATTTTTTCCCATAGAGTTTTTCTCCTTTTCTTTGGTTGTGAGATATTTCTTTTTTTGTATTATAAATGGGTACCTAACATGGTTGCGTAGCTGTGACCCATATTGCATCTTCATTTTTGCATAATAATTCTCCCTAAGTTGCACTTAAGGGGGGTTGTTGGATTAAATGGTTTTTACAATTTACCTACTTAAGTTTACTTAGGCTTAATCTTTCATTTAATCTCCCAAGTGGTTTTTCCCCATGTGGGTAGTTTTCCCACCCATCACCCATTTCATGACTTTAAAAGCATGTGCATTATGTAAATTAATTATCTCATTTTTATTCACTCCTTATTTGGTGAAATGGCAATGTGTTTCCTCTCTCGTTTCTTGTGAAGGTGATTTTTTATAGTTGGTGATCTTTCACTCACACCAACAGTTATCTTGTAGGAGCAACCGTCATTGATTATGTTCCAATTGTATCTATAAAAGACATCTATATCCAACAAGAGGTCATGAGTAGAAGATGTAGATGGATACACAGAATACAAGAGTTTAATATTGACATCCAAATCACCAAATTGGTGAGAGGTCAAGGATTAGCTAAGCTAATGGCTAAGGAAGACGTAGATTCCAATCAAATAAATTTTGAGGATGACTTTGATAGATCATACATTTGTGATATGGTGAGTTGTGATTGGTACAAGAATGTCATCTACTACTTGTAGAAGATGAAATACCCTAAAGGATTAATTGATATTTAGAAGAGGACTCTCAAGTTACATTCCATCAAGTATTTGATCATACAAGGTGAACTATGGTAGAGGAATATGGATGGTGCTATGTTGAAATATGTTGATAAAGCTAGGGCTTCTGAATTGTTGAATGAGATGCATAGTGGAGTGTGTGGTGGACATTATATGGCTAAAACCACTGCTCATAAGGCCTGAAGAGCTAGATTATGGTGGCCTATAGTTTTTAAAGATGCTCACAAACTGGTGAGAACATGTGATGCATGACAAAGGTTTTTTGGGAAGCTGAAATTCTCAGGTAATCTACCACTCAAACCAGTTGTAGTTCAGGAAGCATTTCAACAATGGGGAATTTATTTAATTGGAAAGATAACTGATAAATCTAGTGGAGGCCATTCATAGATTCTTGTGGCCACAAACTACTTTACAAAATGGGTGGAAGCCATTCCAACAAAATGAGCAACAAGTAAATTATTTCTTGATGGATAATGTACTAACCAAGTTTGAAGTAATTAAAAAAATTGTTTTAGACAATGCTATCTGTTTAAGGTCTGAGGAATTTACTAATTTTTGCTCAAAACATGGAATTCAAGTCTCTTATTCCTTGTCATACCACCCACAAGGTAGTGGTTAGGTAGAATCAAGCGAAAAAAGATTGATGAAGATCATAGAAAGGATAATTGAGAAAAAAAGAGAGCTTATGACTCCAAGTTGAAGTTGGATTTGTGGGTAGATAGAGTGACTATCAAGAAGGCTACTAGTTATTCCCCCTTTGATCTAGTTTATGGTATTTCTTCTAGGTTACCTCATAACAACCTCATGAATATGTATAAGTTTATCTAGGAATATGATGAGGATACATGTGATGAGATGCAACATAAGATTGATGCATTGATAGAGGTGGATGAAACAAGAAGAGATGCTCAAAAAATAAATGTTAAATTGCAAATGCAAGTCAAGAAATTGTATGAAAATAAAGCATCTTCAAGAAAATTCCAAGTAGGAGACACGGTGTTGATGTGGAATGAAAGATCCAAGGATAAGGTAAAAAATGGAAATTCTAATGCTTTATGGCTCAACCCTCTTATCCCATCAGCAACATGTTGTGCCCTTAGCACACACACCCCATTCAAAACGGGGACCTTCTTTTCTTTCACCTTGTCGGGTCATTTTTTGTCGCCGCCTCGTTCTGCGTGCCTCCCTTTTTGATGTCTCAGGTGGTCGATGTCACTTCAAAGTCCCATCATAAATCGACCATGCCCTCCCCTTTTGGTTTT